>JAODAL010009394.1:0-111115 GCA_025379985.1 Phyllomedusa bahiana
AAAAGGGCGGGGCTCAGGCCACTATATAGCGGGGATGAAAAATTTGAGGAGGGCAGTCAGCAGCTACTTGGCAGAAAGAAATGGGGCCAATTTCCCCGGCTTCTTGCAGTAGGCGGCAAAGTATAGATGTGGAGAGTGGCATGGGAGGTCATGTTGTGAGGGGTCACCCTCTGCATACCAAAAACGGTGATGAGGACAGCAGTGACGATGAAACACAAATAGATGATGATGTAGCCGACCGCATTGGGAGCCGGGTGAGGCAAGGGCTTCATCATCGTCAGGGAAGAGGGTCAGCTTGCGCGTCAGGCAGCGGCGCAGCCAGCAAGTGGGTTTGTGGCCGTGAGTCAGCAGGTAGCAGCAGTGTGAGGTCGGGAGCCAAGCGGCCACGGGGTAAAAAACCCGCTTCGCAGGTCCAAAAAAAGTAGCGGCAAGGGCTAAAGCGAGGCAGCGCCGGAGTAGTCACTCAGTGCGGAGCGTTGGCGGTAAAATCGATACTCGGCGGTGTGGCAGTTCTTTGCTAAGACCCCGGGAAACCGAATATGGGTATTGTAGAATTGTAGGAAAAAGTGAAGCGTGGCCAGGGAGCTAACGTTGCACCACGGCCCTGCTTTCAAACTTTGCAGCGTCACCATCGGGGGCCCTGGAGAAACGTGGCTCAGATGTGGGGGGTCCATCCTGCCGCCGCAGCAACAGCAGCGGCCCAGTGGCACCATCCCATTGCAGCCAGCCCAAGGCTCCACCACCTCTGCAGAAGGGAGCTGTTTTTTCTTGACTTCATCCCCCGGTCAGATGCTCCTGCCCCTCGCTACTCATGGCGCCAGCAGTCGTTCAGCGAGGCGATTGCAAAGAGACAAAGTATGGTCCAACCATCCTAAGGTGCAGAGCTGACCGTATCCTGTCCAAGTTGTTGGTACTGCAGTCCCTCCCTTTCCAAATGGTGGACTCTACCTTCAGAGAACTATGGCTTGTGCCGAGCCGAGATGAGAGTTCCAAGCCGTAATTTCTTTTCCAAAAAGGCATACAGCACTTATAAATATGTAGAACAGAAGGTGGGCCAGTCTTTGAGCTTATGGTTTGTTCCAAGGTGCAGGCAGCGCGGACGTCTGGAGCTGAAACTACGGTCAGGGCCAGTACATGTCCTTTACGCCCACTGGGTGAATGTGCTTCCGGCCCAGGCACACCAAAACTTGGACAGGAGACGCCGCTTTCTCCTCCACGTTGTCAAATGGGTCCTGGCCAATGTCGCTCCCCCTCCTCCCCCCACCACCATTCAGCCTCCACAAGTTACTGCTCCATCATACCACATTGTGTAGGGCACAGCGTTTTCAGCAGTTCTAAAACCTGGCTTGCCTCGGCGAAAAGTCACACAGGGGAGGGAACTGCTCCGCTCATGCAGCAAGAAATCGATGTGTGGCTTTCCCGCCAACTGCAAATCGGAACCATGGGAGGACAAAAGGGAGGAACATGGTGTCCCGCTGCACCGAGGAGGGATGGTCCATGCCCTGCATGGCGCACGTGTTCAATCTGGTTGTGAAAAGGTTCCTGAAGTTTCCACCGATCTTCAGAAGATTCTGAAAATGGCCAGGAAACTTTGCCATGCACTTCATCCATTCTACAAAGCCAGGAACACCCTCCTCGAGTTGCAGCGGCAGAACGGCCTCCCCAACACACTCTGATATGCGATGTTTCCACCCGTTGGAATTCCAGCCTGCACATGTTGGAACCGACTGTATGAACAGAGAAAGGCCATTAACGATTTTTTGATGATCCAGGCAGGCAGGAGTACTCCCCTGTGTAACTTTGATGTCAGCCAGTGGCAGCTCATGCGTGACACCTGCCGTTTGTTGAGGCCAATTCGAGGAGGCACGTTATTTGTCAGTGCCAGGATACGGGATGGAATAACGTCAATTCCACTGCTTCATGTCCTGGAACAGATGCTGAAAAATCTGTCTGGGCAGGGGACTGGAGACGTGGGCGACCCTACTTCTCGTGGCACATGAGTCCCGGTGGGGACTGACAATGGCAGGAGGAGGAGGACTTTGGAGCAGAGCATTGTCTGGTGAAATTGAGTGGATTTTCTACCCAGGTGTGAAAGTGAGGAGGAGGATGGCGAGGAGCAGCTGGAGGAGGTGGTGGATGGATGAGGATGACTAGAGGCAGATGACCCCCAAGACACCGGGCAGTATACAGTGGAACATGGAGGCAGGGAGCCCTCTCGAGTCATTGGCAGATGGCCCGTCCAGCACATTGCTTATTTGCCTGTCTAGTGGACAGCGAATAGTCAGCAACGGCACTGGGTGACTTCTGGCTTCTCCAACTATTGGACCCTCGCTACGGTCCAAAATGGGAGGCCTTTTTCCCAGCTATTGAGAGGGAGACAAACTCCCAAATAATATAGGAGAAATCCTCCGTTATCAGTTGCCGCTGACTATGTGCGGCAATCGTCCCTCTCTGACATGTTGGACCGGAGGTGTTCCTCAGCGCTCAACGTTACTACTGCCGCGGTTGCTGGGGGAAGGTGGGGGGTAAGGAGCAGTTACTACTCCATACAGTTCAGTACTAAGTTCTGGGAGTCAATGTTGGAGCAGCTTACTTCACCCGCTTGTGAGGAGGGCAGTCTCAGCAAGCAGCGCAGCAGCAGGGACCTGGAGCAGTCCCTGAACAACAGGTTGTGGCTATCTTGGTCAGTACTCAGGCACCTCAGTTAGAGATCACGCTGGACTACTGGGCAGGCCAAACTGGATATGATTGGCCGCAACTTGCCGAGTGTGCAGTGAGTAAGCTTGTCCTCGACCCGGCAGTTAGTGTGGCATCAGAGCGGAGTGTTCAGTGCGGCGGGGGCCATCGTTACCCCAGGGAGAACCCGTTGTCACGGGAAATGTGGAACGACTGTCCCTTTGTCAAGATGCAATCAGGCGTGGAGCGGCCAGGATTTTCCACACACCATATGCATTAGGCGGGAGTCTGGGTTAAAAACTACCTGCTCAGCCACTATTCTTGATGCGCCACACGATGATGCCACAAATCTGCTGTAGTTTTCTCCATCTGCCATGACCACCATCTTTACAGGGACTGTATGCCAAACCCACTCAAACACTCTGTCATTGTGCCTCTCATATGACCTCATGCTTCTGCTGCTTGTTGCTTTGCCGTGACATCCACACTGTGTCGATTGTGACCAATTGTCTGACCTACATGATGCTTCTTGTGGCTGCTGCCATGGTCCTACCACACTGTGTATTGTGCCACTGGCCTGACCTCATGCTGACTTGCCGCAGTGACCTCGCTATCTGTCATTGTGCCACTCTGTGTGGATCATCCTCCTGTTTTGCCACTCCAGAATGTCTTTTGTGCCCACTGCCTGACCTCATACTGCTGCCGCCGTGACTCCTCCACAGTGTGATTGTGCCACTCTGTGGCCTATTAATGTATTTGCTCACCTCCAGATTGTCATTGTGCCACTGCCTGACATCATGCTGCTGCTGTTGTGACCTCCATCACTATGGGATTGTGCCACCTGTGGCCTAATACTGTTTTGCCACTCCAGAATGTCATTGTGCCAATCTGACCTCATGCTGTGCAGCAGTGACCCCCCCATCGCTCCTCCAAGTCATCTGTGCCACATCTGTGGCCTTTCTCCTGTTTTGCCACTCAAGACTGTTCATTGTGCCACTGCATGACCTCTATGCTGCTGTGGCTGCCGCCGTCACATCCTCTCTTGTCACTAAGGTTGCCACCTGAGCTTCTCAGCCTTGCTTTTTTCAAGCTTTCGCTGGCATTGACTTTATCAGGTACATTCCGCTCAGTTTTTTTGGTCAGTTTTGCCTCTTTAAAGTGCCAGGTATTTTATCATGTGAAGGATTATGAATATGTGGCGGCAGTTTCATCTTGCGTGTCATACTAAAACACAACATTGTTGAAGACCAACCAAGCTCCCTCTGCATATTTATGCATGGGCACACGTTCTACAGCACCGTGCAGGCTATGTCGCAGCCTGGAAATAGCATTGCTTTTTAACGCGAATTCGTTGCCGAAGTAATTCGGAACGATAACAAAATTTTGTCGGAAAATTCGTCGAGTGACCGAATCGAATTTTTCGAGATATTCGCCATCTTAGTAGTTACTCATAATAGTACCATAAAAAAATCCTATTCATGGAAGTCATAGATGTTAACAGCAAAAAAACTATAGATACAGTAAGATGGATGCTTTAAAATTTAATGTGTAATAATAAACCTGCACTGTATCAGTATATTATATATATATATATATTATATATATATATATATATATATATATATATATTTATTTAGTATTCTTTATATTTTTTATATATCTATAATATATAATATATTATACTTATATTTATTATATATATATATTTATATATAACAGTATTATTATATATATATAATATTTTTTTTTTTTTTTTATATATATTTATATTTATTTATAAATATATAACAGTATTATATATATATTATATATATTCAACATATATTTATATATATATAGTATATATATTATATATTTATTTATATACTATATAATATATATTATATATTTATATTATATTATATATTAGTATATTATATATTCCCCTGATTACTTGATAATTTATTCAGCATGTTTGCTGGAACAGCACGGCAGTGGAGTTCTCTGGATCCGTTAAAGCCCGAGTGCTGCTGCTAACTTTTTTCACAAGCAAAACATTGCATGCCTGGAAATTAATGGGTATTTATGGAAGGCAGGTGGTCTTGCGATATAGCACTTATGTGCACCATTTGCTACAATAACTCAGCTTCATCTATATTTTTAAACCTGTAGTTCATCAAGAAAATGACATGCGCCCCACACAAACTAAGACAAGTATTATATGCCAGAGAAGTACTGAACTGTCAGCATAAGCAGCGTGAAGTTTTCTTTTTAACCTTTGTTTGAAGTTACCATCCTGGAAACCTAACTTCTCCTTCTGATTTCTTTAAAAACATATTTGCCTTCTGTGAAATATTGCCATTTTAATGTTGCTCATTCAAAGCAGGCTCATGTATGTTCACTGATTCTATGCCAATCCAAATCTTATTGCTGGCATGTAAAAATAATTTACCCTAAAGTCATTAAATCAATTTAGCATTACAGTGACTGCGTTTTATTATCTTCATGCTTCAGTGCAATAAATACTATGCGATAGAAGTGCACTGGATCTTCTGCCTAGAATACCAAAACACATGATCTAATTACATCATATGCCAAAGTAGGTATTTCTTCTTTACTTAATGTTTAGGAGGATGCTAAAACATAAATCATATTATTATCAAAGTCCAAGGAATATTAAGTACACTGTAAGCACTGTATATAGAAATGGACACCTATAGTTGAAATCAGAAGTTTACATACACTATATAAAAAGACACATATGCATGTTTTTTCACTATCTGACATGAAATCATAATAAACCTTACCATTGTAGGTCAATTTATAGGATTCCCCAAATTATTAATATCTTGCCCCAAAAAGCCAGAATAATGAAAAGAGAGAAGAATTTTTTAAGGCATTTTTATTACGTTCTTCAAAGTCAAAAGTTTACTACTCTATGATTATGATGCCTTTAATACTATTTGGGCAACGCCCATATGATGATGTCATGTCTTTGGAAGCTTCTTGGCAACATCTGAGACACAGCTGTGGATGTATTTTTAATGCAGACCAGAAACACACTGCCTCTGTGTGTAACATCATGTGAATGTCTAAAGAAATCAGCCGAGATATAAAAAAGAGAATTATGAACTTGAACAAGTTGGGATCACCTTTGGGTGCAATTTCCAGATACCTGAAGGTGCCTTGTTAATCTGTACGAACAATTATATGCAAGTACAAATAAGATGGGATTTTTCCATACATCATACCGTAGGAAGGAGAAGGTTATGATCGTGTGTGTCTCAGTGGATGAACGTGGCTTTGGTTCCGACATTTGTATTCAACTCAAGACACAAAAGCAAAAGACCTTGTGACGATGCTGTCGGAAGCTGGTATATTGTGTCATTATCCACAGTGAATACGTACTGTATCAACATGGGCTTGAAATGGCCACTTCTGCCTGAAGAAGTCCATTACTCCAAATAGAAACATATGAAAGCCAAGATTATTTGTTTGCAAATGCACTTAGCGAAAAAATGACTATCATTTTTGGAGGCATGTTCTGTGTCTGATGAACTAAAATTGAAACTGTATGGCATACTGACCATCGTTACTTTGGGGGAAAAGGGAAAGAAGTTTTGAAGCCTAAGAAACCCCATCCCTACTGTGGTAAACACAGGAGTGGCAGCATCATGGTGTGGGTTAAATTTTCTGCTGGAAGGGATGGTGCACTTCACAAAATATATGGCATCACGAGCAAAGAAGATTATATGGCAATAATGAAGCAACATCTCAAGACATCAGCCAGGAAGTTAAAGCTTGGGCAGAAATGAGTCTTCCAAATGGATAATGACCCAAAGCACATTGCCAAACTGGTTACAAAATGGCTTATGGATAACCAAGTCAATGTTTTGGAGTGGCCATCACAAAAAGCATGATATCAATCCATTGAAATTTTTGGCCAAAGCTGTAAAAGGCCAGGTTTGAGCATTGGTGAACTACAAACATGGCTCAGTTACACATTCTGTCAGGATGGACTGGGCCAAAATTTTATAGACCCAAACTATTCGTGAGATAGGCATGTTGGAGAGGATATCCAATATGTTTGACCCAATAGTATATAGTTTAAGGGCAAGGCCTACCAAATACTAATGAAATGTATGTATGTAAACTTTTGACTTTGTGGAAGGTAATAAAAATGCCTTAAAAATTCTCTCTCTCATGAATAATTTTGGTAATACTAATTGACCTAAAACAGGTAAGGTTTATTCTGAGTTCGTGTCAGATAGGGAGAAAAACATGCATCTGTTATTTTATATAGTGCTATGTAAATTCTGGTTTCATAACACTGTACTTATATAATTTGTATATATTGTCTGACCTTCCTGTAATCATATGAAGTTTATGCATCAAGGGAAGTATCCTTCTCATCTATTTCTTATATTACTATTTGAAATTCAGTGATTTAACTAGAGATGGCGAATCGATTCTATCGAGTGGGGAATCGGTTGAGAATTTCAGGAAAAACTTCGGTTCGTAACGAAATCGGAACTTTGGGGTGATTCGCGGGGACGAAGTGGTGCTTTTCATTGATAAATTGGGCTGCGGTAGCACATGGCGTTAACATGGTGGCAATAGCACTATGGGGAGGAAGATGGCATAGCCTGCACTTGACAATGTGCTGTGATGGAAGCCAATCAGAGACCGGCGGGATTCTGTGACTGTCAACGCACTATATAAGACCGAGCGACGCCGATGGGTGCGCACAACTCACTCTCACTGTACTGACAGGGAAGTGTGTGCGGGTGATAGAGATTTCTGAAGAACTGATTTGTACAAGCAGAATTTTTGTGTAGGGTGTCTCAGCTTGTCTCAGTGTCTGTTCTTCTGAAAGTTTATTTCTGATTTTTTGGAGTATTGGATATGAAATACCAGTGTGCGTCCACTGTATGCTGCATATACTTCAATATCCAAGTGGGATCTAAGCCAGTTCCTGTTGTATTCATTTAAAGAAACAGCAGTTTTTTCAATACATATATCCACTTCATTTTAGGCTGCTCTATTCTATTGCGCAATTTACATCCAGGGGTTAATTAAGCGTTGTTTGCTGGTGTGATGACAAAAATATACCGTCTTTTTTCAACGCCTCAAAGTATAATTTTTTGTTTGGTAGATAATTCTCAAGCATAGGTTAATTACTAAATTTTATGCTCTTGTTGTGGTCGGCGTAGTAAATTTCACCCCATTGTAACACGCTACAAGCTACTTGTTTGTGGTTGGCTCAATTCTATTGCGCAACTTTACATCCAGGGGTTAATTTAAGCGTTGTTTTTGTGGTGTGCTGACAATATTTAACCGTTCTTTTTCAACGCCAAATATATATTTTTTTTTTGGTAGCCTAATTCACAAGCAAAGGTTAATTACAATTTTATCTCTTGTTGTGTGGCGTAGAAAATTTCACCATTGTAAAACGATACAAAGCTACTAGTTTGTAGGTGGCTCACAATTCTATGCGCAATTTGCATACAGGGTTAATTAAGCTGTGTTTTGCTGCTGTGCTGACAAAAAATTAAACGTCTTTTCGATCGCCAAATATATATATTTTTTTGGTAGCCTAATTTCACAAGCAAAGGTTAATTACAAATCTTTATATCTTGCTTGTGTGGCGTTAGATAATACGCATTGTAACACGCTACATAGCTACGAGTTTGTGGGTGCTCATTCTATTGCGCAATTTACTCCAGGGTTAATTAAGCGTTGTTTTGCTGCTGTGTGACAAAAATAAACTGTCTTTTTTAACGGCCTAATATATATATTTTTTTTGGTAGCCCTATTTATCAAGCATAGGTTAATTACAATTTTATCTCTTGTTGTTTGTGCGTAGAAAATACGCCATTGTAAACGTAAAACGCTACTTGTTTGTTGGTGGCTCTAATTTCTATGCGGCAATTTACATCAGGGGGTTAATTAAGCGTTGTTTTGCTGGTGTGTGACAAAAATAAACCGTCTTTTTCAACGCCAATATGTATATTTTTTTTGGTAGCTAATTCACAAGCAATAGGTTAATTACAATTTCTATCTCTTGTGTGTGGCGTAGAAATTACACCATTGTATACACGCTACAAAGCTACTGGTTTGGGTGGCTCAATTCTATTGCGCATTTTACATCCAGGTGTTAATTAAGCGTTGTTTTGTGCTGTGCTGGGGGACAAAAAAAAATTACCGTCTTTTTCAACCACCGATAATATTATTCATTTTTATGTGTAGCATAATTTCACAAGCGAGGTTTATTAAGCTGTTTGTGCTTTTTCATTTTGTAAAAACCACCAGTGCTTGTGTATACGGACACATACAAGTAAATTTTTCCTGGCCATTTGTGCGAGCGCTATTTATATCCAAGGGTTACCAGCTTGTTACTGGGTTCTTTGGAGTCAAAACAAGGTGACTTTATTTTTTCATATACAGTAGCTTCATCAAACAGTGTCTTGTACATTTTAGAACAAACAGTATGTCAGACAGGAGGTTGGCAGGCTCTGCTAACTGCGAGTGGCTAGTGGCAAAAAACATTTCTGAAACGGGCCCAGGTCGCAGCACCAGGCAATTGGGGAAGTAGCAGCAGGGGTCACTCGGTGAGGCCCACAAAAACTGCCGCTGTCATCTAGCGGCCGTGTGTTGTTCAGCAACCCAAGGGTTCTTGATTGTGTTGAATAGGTCACTCTCTTTCCTCCCCAGATGACATCTGACAACCCCAGCCATAGATTCGGTGGGACCTCAGAACACAAACACTTAGTTGGCATGGCCCGGGTGCGGTGGTCAGCGGCCCTCATCTGTACTCAGCCCGCCTCTGTCACTTCCTGTTCACTCAGCCAGGGATTACTATGTGGTCTGGGGATCAGCGCACACTATATAGCGAGGTTGAAACAATTTGAGGAGGCAGTCAGCAGATACGTGGCAGCGAAGAAATGGGGGCAATATCCCCAGCTTCTTGCAGTAGGCGGCAAAGTATAGATGTGGTGAGTGGCATGGGAGGTCATGTGGTGAGAGGTCTTCCTCGGCTTACAAGACGGGATGAGGACAGTAGTTGAGATGTGAAACACAAATAAGATGATGATGTAGCCGACCGCACTTGAGCCGGTGAAGCTAAGGGACTTCTTCATGTCAGGAGTAAGAGGGCTGTCAGGCTTGCGCGTCAGGCGCGGCGCAGCCAGAAGTGGGTTGTGTGTGGACGTGAGTCAGCAGGGAGGTAGCAGCAGTGTGAAGGTCGGGAGCCAAGCTGGCCACGGGGTAAGAAAACCCGCTTGCAGGTCCAAGAAAGACAGTAGCGGGCACAGGGGCTCAACGCGAGGCAGCGGCGGCGGCAGTAGTAAGCAGTGCGGAGCGTTGGCGGGTAAATCAGCTTACTCGGCGGTGTCGGAAGTTCTTTGTAAGACACCGGAGGATGCCGAATATGGGTATATGTAGAATCTGGTGGCGAAAGTGAAGCGTGGGGCCAGGGAGCTAACGTTGGCCACATCATGGCCCTGCGTCAACACAGCAAGCCGTCACCATCCGGTGGCCTGGGTGAAACGTCGGCTCTAGATGTGGGTGGTCCATCCTTGCCGCTGCAAGCGGATAAGCAGCTAGCGGTCCAGTGGCACGCATGCCATTTCAGGCCCTGTCAAGGCGCCACCACATCTGCAGAAGGGCAGCTGTTTCTATTTGACATCCTCTCCCGTCAGAGGCTCCATGCTCCTCGCTACTCATGGCGCCCCCCCAGCAGTCGTTCAGAGAGGCGATTGTAAAGAGACACACAGTATGCGTTACCAAACCATCCTTAGGTGACAGCAGTGTGACGTTGCTCCTGTCCATGTTGTTGGGTACTGCTGTCCCTCACTTTCCAACTGGTGGGACTCTGCACTCATTCAGAGAACTAATGGCTTGTGCAGAGCCGAGATGGAGAGTTCCAAGCCGATATTTTCTTACTATTCAAAAAGGCAGTTACCCAGCACTTCATTTATATGTAGAACAGAAGTGGGTCAGTCCTTGAGCTTATCGGTTTGTTCCAAGGTAACACGACACAGCGGGACGTCTGGCAGCTGTAACTAGGTTCAGGGAGTACATGTCTTTACGGCCCATGGGTGATTTGTGACTTCCTGCCCAGGACACACCAACAACTTGGACAGGAGACGCCGCTTTCTCCTCCACGTTGTCAAAAGCTGCATCCTGGACCAAGGTCCGCCTCCTCCTCCTCACACACCTCCACCATCCTCAGCCTCCACAAGTTCTGCTCCATCATACCCACATGTGTAGGGCACAGCGGTACGTTTGTCAGCAGTTCTACACCTAGCCTACTGCCGCGTGCGAACGAAGTTCACACAGGGGAGGAAATGCTCCGCGTCATGCAGCAAGAAATCGATGTGTGGCTTTCTTCCGCGCCAACTGAAATCGGAACCATGGGGAGGACAATGGGAGGAACATGGTGACGCGCTCTTGACACCGAGGAGGGATGTCCATGCTCTGCATGGCGCACGTGTTCATTCTGGTTGTAAAAAGGTTCCATGAAGTCTTCCTCATTCTTCAGAAATTCTGAAAATGGCCAGGGAGGAAACTGTGCATGCACTTTATCCATTTTCGGTACAAAGCCCAGGAACAACCTCTCGAGTTGCAGCGGCAGAACGGGCCTCCCCAACACGCTCGATATGCGATGTTTTCCACCCGCTGGAATTTCTGCCTGCCACATGTGGGACCGGACTGTATGAACAGAGATAGGCCATTATCGATTTTTTCTGATGATCCAGCAGACTGAAGTATCCCTGTGTAACTGTGATGTCAAGCAGTGGCAGCTCATGCGTGACACTGCCGTTTGTTGAGGCCATTCGAGGAGGCCATGTTTATTGTCAGTCGCCAGGAATACGGGATGAATACGTCATTCCACATGCTTCATGTCCTGGAACAGATGCTGAAAAATCTGTATGGGCAGGGGATGCGTGATGTGGCGACTACATCCTCGTGGCCACATTGAGTCGGTGGGGACTGAAATGAGGAGGAGGAAGGAGAGGAGGACATTGGAGCAGAAGCATTGTCTGGTGAATATGAGTGGATTTTCTACCCAGGTGACAAGAGAGGAGGAGCAGGCGCAGCTGGAGGAGGTGATGGAGATGAGGGAGAGAGGCACGATGACTCCCAAGCAACGTGGGCAGTATTACAGTGGAAAAGGAGGCAGGGACAAGCCCTCGGAGTCACTTGTGCAGATCGTCCCGAGATTGCTTTATTGCCTGGACTATGTGGACAGAACGAATAGTCACATCCGGCAGAGGGATGCTTCTGGCTCTCCACCCTATTGACCCCTCGCTAACCGGTCCAAAATGGGAGCTTTTTCCCAGCTATTGAGAGGGAGAACAAACTCATATTAATATAGGGGAAATCCTCCGTAATCAGTTGGCCGCTGCCTTATGTGCGGGGAATCGTCCCTCTCTGGACAGGTCTGGACCGGGGGGTTCTCAGCGCTCACGTAATACTGCGCGGTGTTGGGGAAGGTGGGGGGGTAGGAGCCAGGGTACCAGCTCATCAGCAGTACATAAGGTCTGGAGGTCACTAATGAGCAGCTTCCTTCAAACCGCCTAGTGAGGGGGGCAGTCACCCGCAGCGCAGCAGCCTGGACATGGAGCATTCATGAACCAAACAGGGTTGTGTCCTACTTGGACAGCACTTCCAACTCAGTTAGAAGATCCTTTGGACTACTGGGCTGCCAAATGATGTGGTTGGCCCAACTTGCCGAGTTTGCAAGTGGAGGAAGCTGTCCTCACGGCTCAGTAGTGTGGCATCAGTGCGGGTTGAGGTGGCTTGCGGAAGGGCGGGGGGGGGGGGTGCGGGGGGGGGGTGTGGGCGGGTGGGAGATGGTAGGGGGGGGGTGTGGGGGAGGGCCGGGGGGGGGGCGGGGGGCTCAGGCAGGGGGCCGCGAGCAGGGGGCGGGGGGGGGGGGGCAGGGTGTTCAGTGCGGGGGCGGCACGTTTTAACCCAAGTGAGAACCCGCGTTGTCCTCGGGACAATGTGATCGAGCTGACCTTTGTCAAGATGTATAGGACGTGGATCGGCCAGGATTTACACAACACCAATTGCCTTAGGCGTCAGTTCTGGTTCAAACTACCTTCTCAAGCACACCTATTATGATGCCGCACAGCCTGTGCCACCACATCTGCTGATAGTTTCTCCCATCTGCCTACCCACCGTCTTTACCAGGGAAGTATGGTATTGCACACCCACCTCTACACTCTGTCATTTTATGCCACTCTATGTGCTCATGCTGCTGCTGCTGTTGCTGTTGCAGTGGCATCCACAATGTGTATTGTGCCCACTTGCGCCTGGTATGTTTTGCCACCTCCAGAATGGTCACTGTGCCACTCTCTGACCTCATGCTCGTTGCTCCTGTCATCACCTCCACTTCTCTGTCATTGTGCCAATGCCTGACCTCATGACTGCTTGCCGCGCCGTGGTCCTCCGCTCTCTGTCACAATTGTGCCGCTATGTGGCCTAATACTCATTTTGACACCTGCAGGAATGTCATTGTGCCACTCCTCTGACTCATGCTGCTGCTGTGACTCCATGTCGGTGACCTCTCCCACACTGTGTAATTGTGCCACTGGTCTGACATTCATGCCTGCTGCAGTGGCTCGCTGCCGTGACCTCACCACACTGTGGCCTATCACTGTTTGCCACTCCAGATTTGTCATTGTGCTCTGTCTGACCTTTGTGCTGATGTGGTGCTGCAGTGCCTCCACACTGTGTCATTGTGCCACTGTTAACTTTATGCTGCTGCTGGTGCTCCTTGGCCGTGCCCTCCCAAACTGTGGTCTTTGTACATCTCTTTGGCTCTCTTTTTTGAGACTCCAGGAATTTGTCATTGTGGCCACTGCCTGAACCTCTTTTGCTGCTGACACCGTGACCTCCACACGTGTCATTGTGCCACTCGGCGGGCCTGGACCCTGGTACTGTTTTGCCACTTCCAGAATGTCATTGTGTCATGTGCTGACCTCATGCTGCTGTGGCTGCCGCCGTTCAAATCCACTCTCTGTCACTAATGTTGCTCCACCTGTAGCTCTCAGTTGTCTTTTTTTCCAGCTTTTGCTGCCTTGACTTTATCAGGCTTCGTTCCTGCATACAGTGTTTTTGGTCAGTTTTGCACATAAGTGCCCAGGGCATTTTTATAGTGAAGCTTATTCTAAGAGCGGCGCAGTTTCATGTGCGTGTCATACCTTAAAACAACATCATTGTTGAAGACCAAACCAAGCGTCCCTCTGCTATTTAAGCATGCACAAGTTCGTACTGCACCCTGCAGGCTCTGGGCAGCCTGGGAAATAGTGTTTTTTTAACGTGATTCGTGCGAAGTAATTCGGACCGAAACGAATTTTGTCGGAAAATTCGGCGAAGTGACCGAAACGAATTTTTGAGAAATACGCCCATCTCTAATTATAACCTATCAGCACTGGGAGCAGTATTTACTGTAGACTGTAGTGGGGCACTGACTGGCATTGTGACAACCTGTGTACACACTATACAGGCTGCAATGAGTGCCTACAAACCGTGGAACAAATTAAGAAATCACCACACTTAGATGATCAACCACTTTTTTACTTCATAACAAATACCCAACCCAACACATTGGGCCACATGTATAAACTTGTTTAGGTCTAAAACTCACTTATTTGCCCATAGGTAACTATGGGCAAAAGAGTGAGTTTTAGACCTAAACTGTTTCATACATGTTGCCCATTATGTTATGTAATGTCATATGTTTTCTTCAGACCAAGTTAAAAAATTATATATATATATATATATATATATATATATATATAGTCCACATGTTTAAAGACAAGACTTTCATTTCTTGAGTGGACTCTTGTAAAGGTCTTGTGGCTTTAAAGATGTGATGTTTCGATCATACTAATCCCTCAACAAGACCATATAAGCAAGTGGGATAGGTAGAAAGTGGACTGAAAAGTCACTATTAAATAACAGGTTATGGCAACCACTATGAAGAGATTTGTGATGACTATGGCCAATTCAGGATGGCAGGGCATGAAGCGCACAGTGTGAAAGGTGATGGCAGTCTTCTGCATTGTTTTGGGGTACATATAATTTGTTTATTGACTTTTATTACAATTTTGTGTAAATGGGGGTGCTAAAAGATCGTAAATCGTATATATATATATATATATATATATATATATATATATATATATATATATTATTTTTACCATGTTTCGTGGAGTATGAATACTTTACAGTGTGTAAAGCTAGTTGTTTAACATAACCAGCTGCAGCTCCTGTGCCTGTACCATTCCTGCAACATAATTAAAGCAGTTAGTAGGGAACATTGGCTACCCATGAATATTACATCACAGGATGGAAAGGGGTTAATACGGTCTAGTACTACCCAGCTGTAGGAAAACTACAGCTCCAAGCGGGTCTTGAAGTTCTACAGATGTCAGAGATTACTGGGAGTTATAGATCACCCAACAGTTGGAGAGGAAAGGAAAAGGAGAAAAAGAATCTGAATACACACACATTTATTTTTGATCTACTAGTACCTCAATGGAGGGGGCACCCACACATTATATCTGTTTGCTATAGACCCTTTTCTCAGAGAGCCTTACGTAAGAAAACACCTGCTGCTCTGGCTATCTTGGTCCAAGCATCTACATAGCAAACTAAAGCTGTGAGACAAGCATTGGTAAATATTATGGCAATTGCAGCAGAATTCTGGCCCAATTTGCACAAAAAATAGTGTTGTAAATGCTTTACACAACCTTTATTATGTGTTTTAGGCAGTTTGTACACACTTCTGCCTATGTGGGAAATGGGGAGTGACCTATATAAAAGGGGTATGGTTTTCTTGGAAGGGGTCATGGCTTATCATGCTGCTCCTAGCACCAAACAAATTAACCAAATTTCTGGAGCAATTAGTGGCATAAAATAAGCCCACTCAGAGAAGGTGTAAACTTAGACTAGACAGTTTAAACATGCGTCAGATTTATCAACACTATCAACATCGGGGATGTCCCCTGTGAGTCAGTCCGAGCCTGACTGTAAGACTGTCTAGTTTAAGTTTACACTGTCTAAGTGTTAGTATTAATAAATCTATCCCATAGTTTTGTGTCATATTTATGACTTGTGTATCTTCTGCAAAGTACAAAATGTGGGACATTTTCTTGTGTAAAAAAAACACCTAAAAATGTACACGACAAACATATGTGAATAAAAAATGCCTCAAAAAACACACTTGTAAAAAAATAGATCATAGTCTACAGAACAGCATGCAATGTCAATCAGCTGCCTCTAGGGCAAGTAAGATATTGGCGTGTATTAAAAGAGGCATGGACTCGCGGGACAAGGATGTAATTCTATCGCTGTACAAAGCATTGGTGCGTCCTCACTTAGAATATGCTGTTCAGTTCTGGGCCCCAATTTATAGAAGAGATGTAATGGAGCTAGAGAGAGTACAAAGACGAGCAACCAAACTTATAAGAGGAATGGAGCATCTTAGTTATGAGGAGAGGTTAGTAGACTTGAACTTATTTAGTCCTGAGAAAAGACGACTTAGGGGGGACATGATTAATTTATATAAATATATAAATGGTCCCTACAAAAAGTATGGGGAAAAATTATTTCAAGTGAAGCCCCCTCAATAGACAAGGGGACATTCCCTTCGACTAGAGAAAAAAGGATTCAATTTCCAGAGGAGAAGAGCGTTCTTCACTGTAAGGACTGTGAATCTGTGGAATAGCCTACCGAGGAGCTGGTCACGGCAGGCACTGTAGAGAGTTTCAAGAAAGGCTTAGATACCTACCTGGAACTAAAGAATATTAATGCGTATGTAGCCATGTAAAATCCTGGATCTGGCTGGTGTAGGCTCTGGGGTCCGAAATACGGTCTCCACTGGAGCAGATTAGTTCTTGCCTTGTGGGTTCCAGGGCATTAACCAGTGGTGAGGCTGGGCTTAATGTCCTTGTCTCTCTCCCTCACCCACATTTTCCCCACCCTTGGTTGAACTTGATGGACATGTGTCTTCTCTCAACCGTACTAACTATGTAACTATGTAACTATGTTTTTACAGGCCTTAAACAAAAAAATGACCAAAAAAAGTGTGAAGGAAGCCTCAAGCAGACTTTTCCTTTCACTCTGTGGCCAGAGTTCACTGTAATAACATGTTCAGACAATGACACAGGGGGCGCCGATCACACTGTGTACTGGAATTGCAGAATTTACATATAAATTACTGCTGTAAGTGAAGAGAAGTGGAAACATTTGATTTTTAATTTGCACAGACTCACTGTGGAAGTGCTAACATAGCAGTGCTAGGTTTGTCATTTGGTACAACTCCTGATGATATCAGTGTGAAAACAGTTCGGCAGGAGTTAGACCACTGTTGTGTTCTGTGGAAGAGAAGTTTTCATTAACACAATGGAAAGGACATTTTAATCGATTCTGTAACAACGTATCACTGTAACTACTTAGCAATTTTAAGCCTGTTTTGTGCTTTTCTTCAAGTCTGCAGGATCTTAATTCAGTACGTTTTCATGATACACAAAAGAAGCAACAACCTTGCTCTCTCTCTCACAATATGATATCAATGTATTGTTAGGGCTATTACAGAGTATTGCAGAGCATGAAGCCTGTTCACACCCTCCAACATGCAGCTGTAATAAAAGATGAGAGAGGCCTGTAATTGACATCATAGGTAGACCTCAAGTATGAGAGACAAAGGGCGACATGTATGAAGATCGGCGCGTCGGAGCGCCCGTTTTCGAGCGCTCAAACGTGAAAGCTGTGCCTCATGTATGTCGGCGCCTGAGGTACGCTCATACATGCGGTGTAAAGTCACCTGTTCCTCGCCAGTGTGTGAGGCGCAGTGCGGGACTTAGGCGCAGAAGGACTGCGCCTAACATGTATTCCAATTCGAGACAGGCGGGAAAACAGCGAGAAATCATTAAACATGTTAGTGAATAGCAAAAAGAGTTGTCTTTCAAATGAGTGAATGAATAAATAGAAAAATCAAAGCTGTCTAAAAGCGATTAAATGTATTGTAAAAGTTGATCATTTAAAATATATAAGATCGCAAAAGAAATCAATCTCAGCTTTCAGCTCCTTGAGACATGGAGTATGTTTCAAAAAATCGTTTTTATTAGGTGTAAAACATTCTCAGAAAAAGAGCTTAAACCTTCTAAAAAAATACATTAAAAAAATCACTAACAAAAAATCAATAACGGCGCTACATCAGGAATTGGGATATTGTAAATTGCCGGGAAATACAGTAATTCAAATTCTGTAAGCGCTTCTCATTGGTCAGCAGAAACCAACCAATCAGAATAGGAGCGACAGTGACCCATTATAACCTATGGAGTAGTATTGACCAATCAAATGAAAAGGCTGGACAGTTCAAAATACAGTAAAAAATGAAGACAAGAGCTGATTGGTTGAGACCAGGCGGCAGATATGAATCCACCAATCATATGTAGTGCGTCGATTTTGAGTGGAGCAAGAAGGGCGTGATAGAAGGGCGCCCTAAGAGTTATTACTGTCTATGGGAAATATTCTAGTACTGTGATTGGTTGGGGGGAAGAGGGGCTCGTCCTGCTTAGCCAATCAGCGGGTGAGCTACTTATCTCATAGAGTTCTATGGGGAAAAGAAATGCAGAGCGAGCTCTGTTTGTGATTGGCTAAGTTAAAAGAGGCGTGATTATTTGGGCCAATGGGAGAGCGAACAACGCTCTTATGGGTTTTCTAATGCAATCTATAATAAAACTGTACATGGCAGAAATCAAATGATAAGACTCACGAAGTTGTAGCGATGTGTAAATAAAATGAACAATAATATGGGGTTAACGAAAATAAAGAAATAAAAATGAATTTATTGAATATTTATTAGTTTATTTTCGTTAAAGCCCTAAAGCATGATGTTGCAACCCCCATTCCTCACAGTAGGTATTTTGTTCTTTGGATGCAACTCAGCATTCTCTCTCCTCCAAACACGACGAGTTGTGTTTCTACCAAACAGTTCTACTTTGGTTTCATCTGACCATATGGCATTCTCCCAATACTCTTCTGGATCATCCAAATTCTCTTTAGCAAACTTCAGCGAGCCCGGACATGTACTGGCTTAAGCAGTGGGACACATCTGGCACTGCAGGAGTTCCTGGCGGCATAGTGTGTTACTGATGGAAGCCTTTGTTACGTTGGTCCCAGCTCTCTGCAGGTCATTCACTAGGTTTCCCGTGCGATTCTTGGATTTTTGCTCACCGTTCTTGTGATCATTTTGACCCCACGGGGTGAGATTTTGCGTGGGGCTCCAGATCAAGAGACATTATCAGTGGTCTTGTATGTCTACCATTTTCTTATTATTGCTCCCACAGTTGATTTCTTCACACCAAGATTCAGTCTTCCCCACCTGGTGCAGGGCTACATTTTTATTTCTGGTGTCCTTCGACAGCTCTTTGGTCTTCACCACAGTGGAGTTTGGAGTGTGACTATTTGAGGTTGTGGTCAGGTGTCTTTTATACTGATAACAAGTTCAAACAGGGGCCATTACTACAGGTAATGAGTGAAGGACAGAGGAGCCTCTTAAAGAAGATGTTACAGGTCTGTGAGAAATCTTGCTTGTTTCTAGGTGACCAAATACTTATTTTCCACCATAATTTGCAACTAAATTCTTTTCAAATCAGACAATGGGATTTTTGGGATTTGTTTTCTCATTTTGTCTCTCATCGTTGAGGTCTACCTATGATGTCAATTACAGGCCTCTCTCATCTTTTTAAGTGGGATAACTTTCACAATTGGTAGCTGACTAGATCCTTTTTTTTCCCCACCTCGGGGTGGGAATAGACAGTGCGGTTTTTTCACAGACACAATGCAGAGCCATTCTCCTAATGGCCGCATGAGATTCCAGGAAACATACGTGGCCACTTAAGGCTTCAAATTGGGCATGGTTCTTGTCTGCATCATGACCAAGATTAAATCATGGCACATATTCCGATCCTAAGGGTATGCTTAGATGGCGCATGTGTGGGGCATACTTTGTCACATGTCACTTCTTTCTGACTCTTACATGCCAGGGAAAGTGGGAGTAAATGGGAGCTCTGTTAGGCAGCGTGTACTGTCAATGGTAGGCATTGAAAAGTGTGCACTGCTATACATCGTGTGAACCCGGCGTTAGGCCTTAGATATGGCACTTCTTTTTACACACAGTATGTGCTGGGAAATGTATTGGAAAATCATAGCATTCAATGAGTGCTATAATTGTACTGTATTTGCGGGGCATATTTTGAGCGCATTGTAGCACAGTTATATAGGATTGGAACACCCCAAAAATGCGTCGTCTGACATTATTTGACACAGCTGCTAAGTTTTTTTGTTCTTATTTCATTCAAATAAAATTGAATAGAAACAAAATTCTGTGTGCCTCTATATGCCACGAGAGGCATATGGAGGTGTCATGTACTACTGTACCAGCCGTATTATGACTCCGAACAACACAAAGCAGAAACAAATTCATGTGCATGGCCCCTTGAGAAAAAAAAATCATATATAAAGGCCCATCGCATTCAATACTTCAACCTATTGATCAATGTATTTATACCAATTCTGGCATGAGTATGGGCACCATGTGAATTTAAGAGACAATTTAACTGCTCTCATAGATATTGGGCTGTAGTCAACCATTTTCTAGTGTTAATGCTTAGTATACTGTAAATGATCAGCATGTTATATAAAAGTGCGACTTAAGCACAGAACTACCGGCGTAGCAGCCAAAGCACATAGCCACACGCGATGGGGGACCTGGCTGGTAATGAACGATAAGTTACTGTAATTTACTGTTTACTGACAGCCTGGCCACTGACTTATACACAATACTATGAGAGCAATGGGCCCCAGTACACCGCTGGGAGTAGGGGGGCGAAGCTTCACAGGAACCGTGGAGCTCCTAACCCTCTCCAGTGCAGAACAGTATCTGAAGATCCAGGATGCCAATAGCTCTACAGCAGGACAGGTGTGTATGTGATTGAGAGTTTGTGTTTAGTGTTGTGTTTTTTCCCACTTTTTTTCCTGTTAGTAATGGAGGCGTCTGACAGACGCCTTTCCATTACTAGGGCTCAGGCTTGGTGTCAGCTGTGGTTTTTGTCACCCCGATGCTGACACTAACCTCGTGTCACTATTAACTCAGTACACAATGGTCCAGGAGTACTGAGAAGAGCCACGTTACTGTCAGAAGCAGATCCTTTAATGTGATGATCCATTCCTGGGGCTGGTATTTTTAGAGTGGGAAGAGATCAGTATCTATGAATGTTCCCATCCTAATAGTATCAGACTGCAACTGTCGGTTATGGAAAATGTGGGGACCCCATGTTGTTTTTTTGTTTATTTATTGAAAATCAAAAACTAAGTATCCACTGTATCCACTGTAATCAATAAATAAATATATAATTAAAAAAAAAATAAAATAAGGGGGAGGGGGTTCTCCTCATGTTTCATAACCAGCCAGTAAAACCAGCAGCTGCCGCCTAAAACTGAGATGAGAAAGTTTATGGATATTGGTCCCTTCCCATCCAACCTCCACCTATCACTCCCAACATTTTCATCTATCACCCCACAACCTCTCCCTCTCCACCTACAGTACTACCCCATAACTCCCTCACCTCCACCAATCACCCTATAACCTCCGCATCTGCAACAGTCACCTTATAACCTCTCCATCTTCACCTCATGTGAAGTTTGTACAGAGTGGGAGAACAAGTAGGGAAGTGCTGGAAAAATTAAAATGTTTGTGTGGTAAATTTTGCAGGGACAAGTAATGGCCAGGAGAAGTCATCATGACAGCCTGGAGGGGATGGAGAAGAAAAGGGAAAGAGAACAATTCCAATCATAGAAGACATGCACTGCACTGTAATCATTTATATGTCTGCAGAGCCTGTGTATACTGCTGTCTACCATTATATGGTCATTGTATGGTGGTAACATACGTACTGCAGAGCCTGTATACACTGATACCTAACACTATATGGTCACTGTATGGCGGTAATATACAGTCTGTAGACATTGATATCTACCACTATATGGTCACTGTATGGAGGTAATATACAGTCTGCAGAGCTCCTTTGTACACTGGGATCTGCTACTATATTGTCACTGTATGGTGGGAATATACAGTTGCAAAGCCTGTATACACCGATATTCCATTATATGGTCCAGTACTGCATAACTATTATTAAGAGATAATGGTAAATGTTTGTGATCGGAGAAGGGGCTGGCCGGTAGAGAGTGGGGCAATAAAAGTTTTCAATGGGGCCCAGGTTTCTCAGGCAGATAGGTAGGTTGGTAGACAAACTCATGTGTTGAAAGAGCATTGGAGAACAATGGGTGGTGAGTTTGAGGGATCTGACGTTTTGAAACTTTCCCCCATATACAGTAACTATGTACATAGAGGCCCACATGACTCCCATATTTCATATACAGCATTATTAAACATTCATAAATAATTTTTAGATCAAATCTCTAACATATGGACATTGATAGAAGTGCAAGAAACACAAACAATTCAACCACCCTAATGTCACTTGACGACTCAGAAATCACACATTCTATAAGAGGGTACATATGTTTAATTATAGTCATAAAATGGGAGTGTAAACAGTTAGGTGTAAGAATGAGATCAGCTCTCACCCCAGTAGGGCACTTTTACATATGCCACGATATCTGCACATCTGTCTCATGACAAACATTAAATGATTGGATTCACTGTCAATTACAGGCAAGAACAAGTCTATTTTCAATTACAACGGGAGTTTAAAAACAGCTGGGAAATCCCCATGAGGAGATACAAGAACCAAAAGGGTGAATGAAGTTTCAGAATGGTACACTGCGCAGTACTAATTAGGGAAAAATGGAGTAATGACTGAAAAACACCTCTGCATCTCCAGCTTATGGCTTACAAATGAAATACATCTCATAGGAGCACAGCAACAGGTAAATGATAGCTGATGCAAGTCTGAACGTGCAGTTTAATTCCAGCAGAATTCAAAGCAATAAATAATAGTGGTAGCAATAGCAAAGGTAGAAAGTACTTGTTATTGTTACTTTGTTTTGACAGATATTAACTAAATCGAGTAAATCAACTGATTTATTAAGTTAATTCAACACTAGCAAAAATGATGCTATGTAGTAAAAATCTATAATAATATAATATACTGTCACGTACGCGCTCACCAGCACGTGACTGGGGGCCACTGTAATGGGGTAGACTTATATCCACTCGAGCTCACCTCTCACTCAGGTAGCAAATCAAGCATAAATCGTACCACAAGACAGTCCAGCACCCCAAAATTATCCGCTGCCACCACCTCCCCTTCAATAATCAAGAAAAACAAACAAAAGGGCTCAGCCGGAAGGTAGCTGAGTCCTCACCGATTTCTAAAAACACGTAAAAAATGCTCACAGGTCAACTCACTGCTCTCTCAGTAGTTACCAAAGAGAAAAAAAAAACAATCCTTCAAAGAAATTGGGTTCGTGCAACAACAAGAGTTAACGAATTACTGATACCTTTAATATAAAAATGATTTCAGTGCTTGCATAGACAAAAATATGATAATAACAATAATGACACACATACAATACAGTTTTTAAAATAAAAGGAGAAAAATGGAAAACTCCACACTTACAAGATGTTTCCACGTCCCGGGGGTAAGGAGAAATTAGACACAGCTCACTTTAGAAAGAAGGACCCCGTAGCTATGACACAGAATAAAGGGGGGCTGGGCCATTTATACCCAGTCAGGCTGTCTCATCTGATTGGCTTGAATTATGAAAGTAGGTGGGTTTACAGAATTTTCTGGGGAGGGCTATGGTATTTTTGTTCCACAAGGGGGCACTCACGGACTGCCTCTCTGGGCAGACAAAGGAAACCTTTTTTCTCTCTCTGGCGGGAAAGATGTGTTTATTTGCAAGCTGTAAAACTAGGCTTATCAGATCTGCTGTCCCTAGATACAGGAAACAGGGCTGCCATAAATGCCTTTCTTTTAGCCAGATGGCCAGAAACTTTCTCTCTCCTGAAGAATGGGGGAAGGAGAATTTCACCATCTTAACTGCAGGATTTAGTGATGAGTTATAATACATTGAATTTTCAATACTTGTACATAACACCTCCCCCTTTTGGAGCGAGCGTGGGGGTTGGCTCACCTGCCATCCCCTGAGCCCGCCTCCGTCCTCCCCTGGGAGAGAGACCCTCGGCCTTACCACACTCCATGCCCCTTCTGTATCTGAACCATCAGACATCGGGGGTTGGAGGACTCCCGCTGGGCGGCACACATCACACGCTACATGTGGGGACACATCACCTCTATGACCGGGGTCTAAAGTCTTACCCACCTCAGACCCCGGGGAATAACCTTGGCACAGATTATCCCGCAGTTTGGCCTTGGCTCCAACAGCTTGGAGCGAGCCGCCAATACACTCCCTGAGCTCGGATACACCTACAGGGCAGGTAGGAGCATACATTACCGGCTTGGATACCCTTCTACTATGTATGACAGATTGACATGCATCATTGGATTCAGGCACACCCCCTGAGCTGTTGGTACTATGAAAACCAGACTCAGGAATGGCCCTCTCCCATATTACCATCTGGGACACACCCTCAGGCTTAGATACATTATGATTGTCCACAGCAGTCCAAGTCATGCTGGCAAGCTTAGATACAGGGGCACCCAGCATTACAGGCTGAGATAGGTTATCAATGTCCATAACAGTTCTGAGAGTATCTGTGGGCTGGGATACATCAAACACAATACAAGTCAGTTTCTCCTCAGGTGCTGGAGGGTCCTTGATAGGAGGAGGGGTGCTATCAGGTTGCACATCACTTGCAGAGGGGGGGTCGAATGCAGCTGGGCTCTCTGTGCTGGCCACAGCGTGTGACCTCTCCTCAGCAGGAGGGGGGCTAGAGGGGGCTGCAGACTCTTCCACCTGCAATGTGATCTCTGCAGAGCATTGCACCTTGGGCTGGTCAGCCGACACACAAAACTGAGGATCGCAGGCATCTTGACTATGGGTCACAGGAGGGATATGAGGACAGTCACTTTGCACATTACGCATATCAGTAGCATCATTCAGAAGCACATCCGCTTTTATACTTCCTTTCCCATCTGGGCACGTTTCAGAAGCATGGTACAGTCTCTGTGGGGAATCATAAATCGGGGTTGCTGGGGTTGCTTTCAGAGGGGGAGCCGGGACGTAATTACTGTACATTTCCCCAAGATCTGTACCCAGTAAAATGGAATAGGGGATAGTGGCAGAAACACCCACTTCTCTCATTCCTCGGCCCGCTCCCCAGTCCAGATACACACGAGCCATGGGTATAGCAGAGCGGACCCCGCCAAATCCGGTCAGGGTCATGGCCTTCCCTGGAATAATACTTCGAGCATCCACCATCTCTGGACGCACAACAGTCACCTCTGCTCCACTGTCTTTGAAGCCTAGGGCGACTCTTCTGCCCACGGTGACAGGTTGAAGGTTATGCCTTCTCCTTCCTGCAGTCCCAGTTACAAGGTAGATGGAGGGGCCTGCTACAGGGGGCGCTGTGGGCATCGGGGGACTCCTCCGCTTGTCTGGACAAGTGGCACTAACATGCCCCACTTGGTTGCAGATAAAACACCTGCGCATGTCCATCAATGGGCGTGTGAGCCTCGGGGACCCAGGCGGAGTACTAGGGGGGTGTCCAGGGGGTCGATGGGGAGGAGCAGGGGGATCCCCAGCAGGCTTACCTCTCCTCCAGGTGGACTCCGGTGGTCTCCGGGTTTCTGGCATCCTATTGGTAACATAGGAGTCTGCCAGGTCCGCCGCCTCTTTGGATGTCTTGGGCTTCCAGTCGCAGACAAACTGACGAACATCGGCAGGACAGATATGGAGAAGCTGCTCCTTGATCATCAGATTCAACAGGTCGTCAAAGCTGGAGACAGAGAGTCCCTCTACCCACTGCTTGCAGGTGGCACTTAAGCCGCTTTCCACATCGGCGTAGCTGTCAGTGGGACCTTTCTGTAGACTCCGAAATTTTCTGCGATACACCTCCGGAGTGAGGTGATATTTCGTGACCAGAGCCCTCTTTATGGCGTCATAGTCCCCGTCTTGCTCTGGTAGGAGGTCCGAAAAAACCTCCAAGGCTTTTCCTCTTAGTCCTGGGGTCAGATATCGTGCCCACTCCTCTTTGGGCAGATGATATTGCCTACAAGTCTTTTCAAATCCTCGTAGGAACACATCCAAGTCCCCATTCTTTTCCATCACAGGAAAGTGTTCCAGTCGGGGTTTCAACGGGTTTGTATCCTGGGCATGAGGCCGTGGCAAAGCCTCACCCCTTTCAAGTTGTGCCAGCTGCAGCTTGAGGTCCCTCTCAGCTTGACGCTCGGCCGCCTCAGCCTCTCTCGCTGCTTGACGCTCGGCCGCCTCTCGCTCTCTCGCTGCTTGACGCTCGGCCGCCTCAGCCTCTCTCGCTGCTTGACGCTCAGCCGCCTCTCTCGCTGCTTGACGCTCAGCCGCCGCAGCCTCTCTCTCTGCCTGTTGGAATTGCAGGATAAGTTGGAGGCGCACACTAGGGTCACAAGCGCCAAGTTGCTGCAAAGCCATGCCCAGAGCAGAGTCCATGCCTCCCTGAGAACTGCCGCTGCGGGGGTCCTCAGGGGAAATTACTTCAGGCGCATACTCCGTCAATTGGACCTGTGCGTTGTCAGTTTCGCTCTCTGACGCCGCGTCCGGCTGCTGCAGATCGTGCTCCACGAGTTCCAGGATCAGCTGGGCCTTAGTTTTCGCAGACGTATTAATATCTCTCTCCTCACATAGGCTGACGAGATATTCTTTACTTTGCTTCTTGTAAAGGGCTGCCATTTCCACAAAGCACCCTTTGCCAAATAAAAGATAGAAAAGAAAAACAGGGAGGGGAAACTGATTGATGTGTGTCAAATAAAGTAAGCACTGCGTTAATTCTTGTAAGACTGGTGTAATCTTCACAAAGATACAGCCAGTCTTTTAGTGCAGGGAATAATTGCTTAAACCAAGCACTAATGTTGCAATAAAATAAAAATATCCCACCGCTTGCCACCAATTTGTCACGTACGCGCTCACCAGCACGTGACTGGGGGGCCACTGTAATGGGGTAGACTTATATCCACTCGAGCTCACCTCTCACTCAGGTAGCAAATCAAGCATAAATCGTACCACAAGACAGTCCAGCACCCCAAAATTATCCGCTGCCACCACCTTCCCTTCAATAATCAAAAAAAAACAAAAGGGCTCAGCCGGAAGGTATCTGAGTCCTCACCGATTTCTAAAAACACGTAAAAATGCTCACAGGTCAACTCACTGCTCTCTCAGTAGTTACCAAAGAGAAAAAAAAACAATCCTTCAAAGAAATTGGGTTCGTGCAACAACAAGAGTTAACGAATTACTGATACCTTTAATATAAAAATGATTTCAGTGCTTGCATAGACAAAAATATGATAATAACAATAATGACACACATACAATACAGTTTTTAAAATAAAGGGAGAAAAATGGAAAAATTCACACTTACAAGATGTTTCCACGTCCCGGGGTAAGGAGAAATTAGACACAGCTCACTTTAGAAAGAAGGACCCCATAGCTATGACACAGAATAAAGGGGGGCTGGGCCATTTATACCCAGTCAGGCTGTCTCATCTGATTGGCTTGAATTATGAAAGTAGGTGGGTTTACAGAATTTTCTGGGGAGGGCTATGGTATTTTTGTTCCACAAGGGGGCACTCACGGACTGCCTCTCTGGGCAGACAAAGGAAACCTTTTTTCTCTCTCTGGCGGGAAAGATGTGTTTATTTGCAAGCTGTAAAACTAGGCTTATCAGATCTGCTGTCCCTAGATACAGGAAACAGGGCTGCCATAAATGCCTTTCTTTTAGCCAGATGGCCAGAAACTTTCTCTCTCCTGAAGAATGGGGGAAGGAGAATTTCACCATCTTAACTGCAGGATTTAGTGATGAGTTATAATACATTGAATTTTCAATACTTGTACATAACATATACTTATAGTAAGGTTAGATTTACCTTACATTAAAGAGATTTTCCCACCACAGTGAATAGCTTTTAACATGTAGGGAAAGCTAAATGAAGAACATTACCAAATATATTGCTTTGTTTTTTTTGCTTTGGTCAGGAGATAAAAAAAAAGGTTTCCTCTCCTCTGAGAGCACTCTGATTACCGACCACCTCTTCCAACCCCTTCCTGCTCTCTCTTATCTCTCATCACTCTAAGCCACCATCAGTCAGTCTGACCATGGTGAGTCACTCCCCACTAAGCCTTATCTCTAGCACAGAAATGTTTACCTAAGGTAATGACAAGTTTTAAGCCTTGGAGCTCTTTAGCCTGTACATTGCTATTTATAAACCTCCAGCACTCCTGTCATTGTAATAGGAACCACAGAGCTGATATGTCAATCACTGCTATAGAACTATCCACAGCCTGGCCAGAAAGTGTGAATCTGAAGCTGCATGTGACTCTGTGAAATCGCATGGTGAGACAACCCCTTTAAGTGTCTTTATTTGGTGTAGGCACCAATAAATTCTTTATTAGTATACAGCTTTGGTTTTGTATCCAGCACATAAAGCATATAGGAAGTAAAGAAAAAATGTTTGCCCATGTCCTCTAGCCCATGCACTTCCTGCCTAGACTACTGCAACATCCTTCCTGTAGTCCAGCACTCTTGCTTCCCTCAAAACCATCCTCAACTCTGCTGCCCATCTGATCCACCTCTTTCCTCACTACTATTCTGCCTCTCCCATATGGCAATCTTTACACTGGCTACCCATTTCCCAGCGAATCCAGTTCAAGTTACTAACCATGACCTACACTGCTCTCCATAACCTCTCCCCTTCATTCATCTCTGCCTTAATCTCTAGATACCCCTCCTCACACAAACTCCACTGCTCATAGAACCTTTTTATATTTTCTCTCCGTCTGTCAGCATCTCACACAACTGACTCCAAGACTTCTCCTGTGCTTCCCCCATGCTCTGGAACTCAATGCCCAAAAACATCAGACTCTCCTCCACCTTCTCTAGCCTCAAAAGCAGTCTGAAAACTATACTATATTGCAACTTAGACCAGGGCAACAGTTAAAGCTCCTATCAAAATATTGTTTTTCCCCGCAAAAAATAAAAAACACAAACATATCCTATATTTATCTATAGAGTGTATATTTTTTATTTTTTATTAAATGTACCTACATACATTTACACTGAATATTTTTTTTCAGTGGAACGTATAGTTAAGGCCTTTACGCAATTGTTTATACTGAAAATGTATTCAGTAGGAGTCATTTATAAGGTCTAGTATTCATTCTGACAGATACACTTATCTAGAGAGCGTGCCACTGAGGACTTGCTTACCTAGCATATTTGAGAACATAGTTAACACTACTGAACAATGGCTTTCATCTACTAATGAGGTTGCACCAAAAAAGTGTCTTTAAATGCAGCAAAAAGTGGCACAATTTTAGTGGAATATGTCCCAGAAACATTTAATATGGACATAAGTTTCTGCACACTGCTCGACAGGTGGACGGGCCTTACTGAAAAGTGGTATTGGCCTTGAGAGGACATCAGCATTGCTAAGATGTTACATTCTGCGCCACAATCTGCATCAAAATTGCGGCAAATTCCCAGTGTAGAAAATAAGCCCAAAAAACCTGGTCTAACAATAAGACAATTCTAAAGTTGCACCAATTAATGGTGGAGGACCTTCATACATCTGGAATCTGCTATCTTTTTAATGCAATACATAATACTGAATAATTTTGACATGTAAACACATGGTCCCTTTATGTGGGTTATTTGCTTTGTTAGAAAGCTATGTAAAAAAAAAAAAAAATAGAACTTATAATGTGCACTTTATTTTTTGTCATATGTTTAACTGTACCAAAATATCAAAAAATGGCATAAAAGGGGGCAAATCTGTTTTTCTCCCACGTTTCTAAAACATCTTGAACTATTAATTGGCTTCATAATTTCTTGTAAACAGAGCCATGCTTATGTGTATATGCTTCAAATGGAGAATAAGAGATAGAATGTGTGATAGGAATGATAAGAAGAACTTTTATTATCATTATTGGGCTAGCATACCGTCATGCTCCTGCTACAATGAATATTTCTTGCTGTGCAACAACACTACTAAACTTGTTTATTCTTAAAACAAATTTAAAGTATTATTTAAGCTAAATTACAATTATGGCCAGGATTAGAGGAAATGCTCAAATCAGTATGAATGCTTATGAAATAGTGTACCAGGCACCAGTGAGGATGTAATTAATTACCACAGCAGGGGGGTTTTAACGAGTTATCAGGCAGAGTTGTCTCAGTGCATTGATACTAAAAATGTCCTTCTGCTTGTGTAGTTTTAGGAGCACACTGCAAATAAGCCATGTGATTAAACTAAATTATCACTGTTATCTGCTCATGAGCACTATGCTAAAGGTAATTTAGTATCTATAAAATATGGATAAAAACATCACATTTCATCCAGTACCTGCTTGGCTCTATGATAGCTATGGATATAGTCTAGCAAGCATATTTAGCTCTATCAGCAAAAGTATTCATATTCATTGGACTGATCAACTCTCCTGATTTCAGTGAGATCAGCTAACAATTTAACTTAATTACAACATAGTACAGTTAAAAAAGACATATGTCCATCAAGTTCAATCAAGGGTGCAGAAAGATGTGAATGAAGGGAGGGGTATAGCTGTAGCCGTCTTTTCTCAGGACTGAAAAGGTTTAATTCTTTTAATCTCTTCTCATAACTAATATGTTCTATTCCCATTATTAGTTTGGTTGCTCATATTTGCACTTTCTCTAACTCCAGTACATCCTTTCTATAAACTGAAGCCCAGAACTGAACAGCATATTCCAGATTCAGCTGCACCGATGCTTTATATAGCAATAATAATATATCCCTGTCCCACGAGTCCATACCTCTTTTAATACACCCCAGTATCCTGCTTATCTTAAAGGTAGCTGATTGACATTGCATGCTGTTCTGTAATCTATGACCTGTGAGTATGCCCAGATCCTTCTCAACAATTCTTCAGTTTTTCACCTTCCAGGACACGTTGCCTGCAAATTATTAGTATCCAAATGCAGAACTTTACATTTATCCACACTGAACCTCATTTGCTAAGTACAGTAGATGTCCAAACACTTGGTGTGCCCAGATATGATTATAATTTATAAACATCTTCCATAGCTTGCACTATACTGCATAGCTTTATATAATTGATATCATCTGCAAAAATAGAAACACTATTATTCCCCTCCCATGTATCATGAATAAATAAACTGAATAAAAGAGGACCCAGTTTTGAGCCTTGGGGTACACCACTTATAACCGGGCACCATTCAGAGTTGGAATCATTTACCAGCATTCACAGAGTACAATCCAATAGCCAGTTTTAATTCAATTACAAACTGTGATTTCTAACCCTATTCATTTTAATTAACCCAATAGGCACTTATGAGGGACAGTGCTAAACGCTTGTGATAAAACTTAAGATACAATATCCACTATAGCCACTCCACTGTCCAAACTTTTACTCACCTTTATATAAGAACAAATCAGGATGGTCTGACAACTTTCTGTATGGGGATAAAGTGACTCCTAAAGAGGGAAAGGTGAATCAGGTGTGTTGATTTTATTATACCCAACCCTCTACTCAGACTTTTGTGGGCCCAATCTCAAGATAGGTGCAGATACCAAAGGTGGATCTGCTGCTGTTAGACTTTTATGGTTCATCACATGAATATCCTCTTAAACGGTGCTAGAAAACAAAAAAAAAAGAAAAGAGAAAACGTCGGCGAGCACACCGTTATTGATTTTTGTAGAGAATAGATGTTATAGTCATGAATGCTTACCTGATGTGGTTGTACTTGGCAGTAGTACAACACACTTTGTCAGCAGGTATTTGGTAGCCAGATGATAAAATAGCTGTGTCACCTAAAACTCCTCTCGATCGGTTATCCACACAGTGGAACTATCGGTGAATCAATTGTTTCTTTGTAGAATTAAAGCTACGTGCGGAGTGAAAGGTAGTGCTACACACTGCATAATTGCGAAAATAGTATATATATAAAAATATAGAAAAAATTGTGACACTAGAGGTAGCATATCCAAAGTGAAAGAAAGTGAATTTATTCCCACATAATCAAAACACGACGTTTTGACTCTCTCACAGAGCCATTTTCAAGTGATCATGATGTAAAAAGGTGCACAATATATAATACAAGTGATTATCAATCAAGAATTGTCAATAAACAGTGTAAAATAACATACAAAGTGTAAAAAACGTTCAATCAATATAACATTTACAGTGACAATACAAAGTGTCATTAAGAGGCAGTATTGTGTAAACAACAACAACACTACCAATATGTAAACAGTGCACAAATATATAAAAGACAATAATTAAGGGGCGGAGACCACCATCATTCACCTATAAGCATGAGTAATAAACAGCTGCATAATAGAAATACATCTCTCTCGGCGTCTCTAAATCTAAATTGTGCATGTCCGGAAACACAGCCGGTACTGACCAACGCATCCATAACAACGCATGTGCTGCGCAAGATCGCGGAAACTGTTTATATATATACTGTATAATAGAATATACAGTTGAATATACAGTTGAGACCAAAAGTTTACATACACATTACAAAACGACACATAAGAATGTTTTTCTCACTAAATGAGATTAGAATAAACCTTACCTGTTTTATGTCAATTAAGATTACCAAAATTATTTATATTTGCCAAATGCCAGAATAATGACAGAGAGAGAATTTTTAAGGCATTTTTATTACTTTTTACAAAGTCAAAAGTTTACATACACTAGGATTACCATGCCTTTAAACAATTTGGGACAGCCCATATGAGGATGTCATGTCTTTGGAAGCTTCTGACGGCAACATCTGAGATAATTAGAGACACACCTGTGGATGTATGTTTAATGAACACCAGAAACACATCGCTTCTGTATGTAACATTATGGGAATGTCTAAAGCAATCAGCCAGGATATCAGGAAGATAATTGTGCACTTGCTCAATTCTGGTTCATCCTTGGGTGCAATTTTCAGATACCTGAAGGTGCCTCGTTCATCTGTACAAACAATTATATGCAAGTATAAACCATCATACCGCTCAGGAAGGAGAGGGGATCTGTGTCTCAGATATAAAAGTGCTTTGGTCTGACATGTGCATATCAACCCAAGAATAAAAGCAAAAGACTTTGTGAAGGTGCTGGCGGAAGTTGGTAAGGTTGTGTCAATATCCATAGTGAAACAAGTACTGTATCAATATGGGCTGAAAGGCCACTCTGCCAGGAAGAAGCCATTACTCCAATGGAAACATATAAAAGCTAGATTAATGTTTACAAATACATACCGGAACAAAGACCTACATTTTTGGAGACATCTGATAAAACTATTTGGACATAATGACCATTGTTACATTTGGAGGAAAAGGGATAAGCTTGAAAGCCTAAAAACACCATCCCAACTGTGAAACACGGAGGTGGCAGCATTATGTTGTGGAGTTGTTTTGCTCCAGGAGGGACTGAGGCACTTCACAAAAGAGATGGCATCATGGGAAAAGAAGATTTTGTGGCAATACGGAAGCAATATCTCAAGATATCAGCCAGGAAGTTAAAGTTTGGGCGGGAATGGGTCTTCCAAATGGACAATGACCCAAAGAATACTGACAAACTGGTTACAAAGTGGATTAAGGATAACCAAGTCAATGTTTTGGAGTGGCCATCACAAAGCCCTGATCTCAATTCTATTGTAAACTTATGGGCAAAGCTGAAAAGGCAAGTGCAAGCGAAGCGACCTACAAACCTGGCTCAGTTAAACCAGTTTTGTTAGGAGGAATGGGCCAAAATTCCTACCAACTATTGTGAGAAGCTTGTGGAAGGATATAAAAACATTTGACCCAAGTCATGCAGTTTAAGGGCAATGATACCAAATACTAAAGAAACGTATGGAGACTATTACTTTGCAGAAAGTAATAAAAATGCCTTAAAATTTTTTTCTCATCATTCTGACATTTGACAAATATGAATAATTTTGGTAATCCTAATTGACTTAAAACAGGTAAGTTTTATCCTGCTTTCATGTCAGATAGTGAGAAAAACATGCATATGTGTCTTTTTAAGTAGTGTATGTACCGTGCCATAAATATATGAATATATGAGATGAAACACCCCTTAAATGTCTGTGACCATCCTAATTCCCATAGACTTTGATGAGGAGAGCTCTTGCTACCTTTCCAATAATTACGTAGGCTTGTCTAGAGCAGCAGTTTCATCTACAGCTCTAAGTTTAAATTTGATGAATATAATACCATCAAATGTGTTTTCTGGCAAAACAGAAAACAGTACACAAGGACAAAATAATCTTCAGAAGTGAAAATGAACAGTAAACTGAACAGTAAAGCTCTCTTTTGCAACACTTTGTATCCCCAGCACATACATACTGACTAATTTGCTCTACACAGGGTATATCTTTATATATTATTTGCTGACACCATAGGAAACTAACAGGCAGAAATAGCCCATCTTATTCTGTGCTGCAATATTGGAGAAAATATAGAAAAAGCCGTAGAATTGGATCCTAATACCTGTTAAAACATTAAAGGAAGAAAAACAGGATAACAGAATAATCTACAGTACATTACACTGTCAAACTGTTGCCTCAAACATAACAACAACAACAACGCTATTGATTTCTGGCAGCATAAAATAGGAACTTGTTATTATTGTAGCATAGGAAGAGCTGACTGCTGCCAAGCTCTGTCTATTACAAATTTCCTTTCTGCAATGTTCACCATTGTTAAATAATTCAGTAAAAAGGTAAATATGTATGTATGGAAGGAGTAATTGTTTTCATTGATTAGTATTATTGCCCCAGGATAAAATTATGCCCAAATGTAACATGTTATAGATTGCAATATAATATGTCTACACGTATACATATGAGATACATTTATACCTATCTACACTTTTTTATGTGTATCTATATGCTTCAATAGTTTTGATTTAAAAATTAGCACAAAATTATTAAAATAAAGACATTATTATGGTCCAAATTGCAACAGACTATTAAATAGCATAAATTGTAGCCTAATGTGCACTTAGGAACTAAGGGCGAAATGTCCGAAAAGTGGCGTATCTTTGCCAGTTTTAGGCTCATTGAGTCAGTGTAAAGTGCGCCTTGAAGTCCGATACTTTCTAAAAATTGCTGTCAGGTATACCTTGCATAGATTACTTAATGTGCCTAAAATGGCACATCATATCAAAAAAGGGCACATTGCATCAAAATCAGTATACCACAAACCCACAGACAGAACGGCCTGCCTCAGAAACGACAGCTTCCACCCTAAGTACACAAAGCAATCCATTATATACAGCCAGCCTATACGATACAATCGTATTTGCTCTGACAAGACAAACCTGGACAAGCACCTCCTGGATCTGAGGACAAAATTTCTCCAATTGAGATACAAACCAAAAGTGACAGACAATCAAATCAGCAAAGTGGCCGCAATTACCAGAGACAGTCTGCTCATGTATAAAGAGACCCTGAATGAAGAACGAGTGCCCCTAGTTGTCACGTACAACCCACAGCTGGAGATCTTACGAAAGATTGCCAAGGAACTTAAACCTGTACTACATAGGGACAACAGACTCAAAGAAATATTCCCAGTCCCCCCTTTCCTTTCCTTTCGGCAACCACCAAACCTGTGGCGTATAATTGTCTGGAGTGCCCTGAAGGCCCCAACTGAAAATGGCACCTCACCCTGCCTGCAGAACAGGTGCAAGACCTGCAGTCACATCCACACTGCTGACAGTGTACCTGTCCCACAGTCACAGCAGGTGCACAGAATTAGGGGGACATTTTCCTGCAGGTCTTCCAATGTGGTGTGCGCAATGTCTCACCACAGGCTTCTATGTGTGGAAAACAGGGCAGAGACTCAGTCAGCGCAAGAATTCACACAGATTCACCATGAACAACCACAGAACAGATCTCCCAGTGGCCGCACATTTCTCTGGAAATGACCATTCTTTTGAAGATTTGAAGATTGTGTTTATAGTAGGACATTTTAAGACGCAGAGGGAGAGAAAGGAGTAGGAATTTAAATTAATGCAAAAATTTCAAACTCTGCAAAATGGGCTAAATTTACATGCCAGCTTCATGTCAAACTATGTGTGAACTGTGAGAGCCACAAATCACACCTGATGGATAAGAGATAAGACGAAGTATTACTGACTCCTCTGTCATGCCTCACAAGTTTCCAGATTGTTGATTTCTTGACCTGTTGTAAATGACTTGTCTGCTTATATTACATTTTGTTATTTTTAAGAATTCTAAGATCTTTTGAAGGTCCATGTGTTTTGTGCATAAAAAGTCTGTAAATTTTCAGTTCTTGTATAGCATCATGTCTGAAGAAGGGAGCTAATACTCTCGAAAGCTCACCATCAAATATACTCAGTTAGCCTCTAAAAGGTATCACCTGATTTCTTCACTCTTCTACTACTTTCTATGGCTAACACGGTACAACATTATACTACTAGAAAACATTTATGACATACAGAAATCACATGCAGACCAAGCAATCTCTTTCTGGAGTATTGCATCACATCCTGGAAGAACACAGTTGGAATATCTTTACCCTAATAGTTGTTGGTACTGAACAAGTTCAGCATCCACAACTGGATGGAGATTTGGTGAAACAAGTGTTACTATAAGTGTTATGAGTGCCCCAGCTACCCATTCTGCGGGTTGCAGTTGCACTCATATCCACTGCCGCGGTGAGTGGCGATGTGACTCACATGCCATATCACGGGTGCACCTGCGGCGCTAGGTACAGCAGATCATGCAACAAGTACAGCAACTCAACCAGCTGTTGCCCATGGTGTAGCACATCCTCACCACTCAGCAGCAGCAGCTGTCTCTGGTACCCTCCTTAGCATCTTCAGTTCCTGCGGTGTCCGTTTTCCCAAAACTACACTTGTCCATGCCAACAAAGTTTGACGGGGACTCCAAGGTCTGCCAATGTTTCATCACCCAGTACTCCTTGCATGTGGAACTGATTACCAGTCAGTTCCTTACCGAATGGTCTAAGGTGGCTTTCATGGTCAGCCTCAACTCTGGGAAAACCCTGCCCTGGGCTACTTTCTCTGGGACAGAGATAATCCAGTCACGGCCAACCTCTCCTTGTTCCTTTGTGAATTCCACAGCATCTTTGGTGAACTTGCTCAAGCCTCATCTGCCATGACTGCCTTTTTAAACCTATGTCAAAGAGACTCTTCCATAGGTGAATATGCCATATAATTCTGCACCATAGCCTCAGAATTGTCCAGGAATGATGCAGCATTAAGAGCCACTTTCAAGAAGGGTCTCTTCAGTCAGCTTAAGGATATCCTGTCTGCCCGAGACCCTCCTTCAACCCTGAGTGACTTTATCCATCAGGCCACTTGGATTGACGTGTACTCTTCAGAGAGGCAGAAGGAGCTCAATCAAGAGCACGAACTGGTGAGGACACATTGTCTACCCCATCTTGCTCTGGTATTTCAAAGGCCACCACTGCCACCACCTCTGCTGGCCACCAAAGAGGCCATGCAAGTGAACAGAGCCCACCTGACTCCGCAAGAGTTGTCTTGACAGCGTGAGAAAAACCTGTGCCTCTACTGGGCCAGCCCTAAACATTACCGCAGGGGTTGTCTGTACCGTCCTAAAAGTGTGGGTAAAGCACACACCTAGGCTATGTGGGACAGGTGTCTCAAGGTGTGAGCAATTCCTCTCCACGTCTGACCATGCCAATACAGTTCTGGAATCTGGTTTCAGGTTGCCACTTTCCTGGACTCTGGATCAGCCAGGAATTTCATGGATGCTGCCCTGGTTACTAAGTATCACCTCCCGGTAGTCAGCCTAGAGAAACCTCTTGCCATTTTTTCCATCAGTGAGGAGCTTCTCAGTGACTTAGTTCAATTCCAAATTAAACTTTTGTCCCTTCAAGTGGGGGCGTAACATAAGGAGAGACTCACATTTTATGTACAACTCCGTTCTTCCTTTGCAGTTCTTCTGGGTATTCCATGGCTGCAGCGCCATTCCCCAATGCTCAACTGGTATATGGGCGAAGTCACGTATTGTTCTCAAGACTTCTAGTCTTGCTGTTTAGTGGCACCTCGCCCGGTGCGCCCCACTTCTCCACTAACATCCTCCAATCCTCTGCTGGGTATGCCTGCTCCCTACCAGGACATTTCAGATTTCTTCTCAGAGAAGCAGGCTGAGACCCTCCCTCCTCATTGTCCTCATGATTGCCCTATAGACCTTCTGCCTGGTACAAGTCCTCCCCGAGTCTACCCGCTCTCCATACCAGAGACTCAGGTCATGTCAGTCTACATACAAGAAAACCTCCAGAAGAGGTTTATCCATAAATCCTCCTTTCCTGAATGGGAAGGGTTCATATTCATAGAGAAAAAAGATGGTTCCCTCGGTCCATGCATTGATTACCGTGGTCTCAATAAGATAAACGTAAAGAATGTTATCCTTTGCCGTTGATTACGGAACTCTTTGACCAGCTCCACATGGCCAAGTTTTTTCAAAAATTGGACTTGCGGGGAGCCTACAATCTTATGATATCCTGGTTTTCTCGGCCGATCCAAAGTCCCACCAGGTTCATGTGTGCCAGGTTCTGAGGCATATGCAAAATAATAGCCTCTATGCCAAATTAGAAAAGTGCCTCTTTCACCAAACCAGCCTCCCATTTCTCAGTTACATTATCTCAGACAATGGTCTGCAGTTGGACCCCGCTAAGCTGTCTGCCGTTTTGCAGTTTCCAAAGCTCATCGGCCTGGGGCCATACAGCATTTCCTGGGTTTCGCCAATTATTATAGGCAATTCATCCCACACTTCCTCAGTGGCTGTAGAAGCCTTCTCTAGGCTAAAATCAGTATTTTCCTTTGCGGCCATGCTTTCCCGGACAGATACTGAGAAGCCTTTTTCTTAGAAGTCAATGCCTCCTCTTTGGGAGCCTGGGCGGTTCTTACACAAAAAGGTCCCATAGGCAAGACCCTCACATGTCTCTTCTTTTCTAAGCCACTCCCTCTGTCATCGTCTTCTGAGGTTCTAGTCCGGGATTTGATGACCATTTAGCATAAGACACGTCAGTCCCTGCAACGAGCGTCTATTCGTATTAATTAGTGTTGAGCGATTTTTATCGACAAAGTTGAAATCGGCAAGGTTTTTATGGTGATCGAAATTTTCAGATCATGCGATAATTAAGGTTAAAATCTGTGCATCATCTATTAAGATTGCGCCATTTTCGGCGCTTCCTGTAATTTTGGCGGCCAGCAAATCAGATTACAGAATAGAGCAGGGTGAGATGTGTGTGCGACGTCATGACTGGGATGTGTATGGTTGCGATTGGCTGGAAAAATCACATGACCTCGTATTACATAGAACAGCGTTTCCTGTTCAGCCTTAGTGTCTCTCAGCATCTCATAGGAATAGGACGTGCGCTCTGCCTGTGGCCAAACAGCTCAGCGAAATTAGTCTATTTCTGCACAGAGAAACCTCTACTATTAGCTGTGATCCTTCCAATTTAGTTAGATTAGAGATTTGAACATTTTATGTAGTTAGCTAGAGAATTTTAAAGCAGCATCTACCGCTGTAAATTCACGGCGGTGGGAGCGGGGGGGGGGGGGCCCCGCGGGCGGACACAGACAAACACAATCGATAAAGAACAATGGAGAAAGTTCACCAAAAAATAGTGTAGAAAATGTAGTGGAATATCTTTATTATTAACAGTTTGCTATTGAAATATTTCCTGGATATTGGGCAGCCTGAACTTATATTGGATAAACATCATTTCTAGTAACTGCAGGTCTCTTTGTTAGCTGCAAAACTCCACTTTTATTATCAGTATACATTTCAGATAGGTGTTCAATTTTACCCATTACACCTGTGACTGTTGATATATCCACCTTGCACTTAAATTACAAACCAGCAATCTTGTAGTCAGTACAGGTTGTTTGTTGCCAAAAATACCATGTATCGTACGAAAACATCACAGTTACGTGTTTTTTGACTTTTGCGCACCCAGCACTGTTCATTGACGCAGCATCAACGTAAATCTTTAAAACAGCAATTCTATAGTTACCACAGGTGAATTGAATGGTGCAAAAAATACTGTGTATTATACGAAAACATAACAGATTACGTGTTTTTTGACTTTGCGCACCCAGCTTTGTTCATTGACGCAGCAACACGTAAATCTTAAAACAGCAATTCTATAGTCACCACAGGTGAATTGAAAGGTGCAAAAAATACCGTGTATTATACGAAAACATAACAGATACGTGTTTTTTTTACTTTTGCGCACCCAGCTTTGTTCATTGACGCAGCATCCACGTAAATCTTAAAACAGCAATTCTATAGTCACCACAGGTGAATTGAAAGGTGCAAAAAATACCGTGTATTATACGAAAACATAACAGATACGTGTTTTTTTACTTTTGCGCACCCAGCTTTGTTCATTGACGCAGCATCCACGTAAATCTTAAAACAGCAATTCTATAGTCACCACAGGTGAATTGAAAGGTGCAAAAAATACCGTGTATTATATGAAAACATAACAGATACGTGTTTTTTGACTTTTGCTCACCCAGCTTTGTTCATTGACGCAGCATCCACGTAAATCTTAAAACAGCAATTCTATAGTCACCACAGGTGAATTGAAAGGTGCAAAAAATACCGTGTATTATACGAAAACATAACAGATACGTGTTTTTTGCACTTTTGCCCAGTCCAGATTTGTTGATAGACACCTTGCAGTTAAATTTGAATCCAGCAATTTTGTTTTGATTAGAGGGATTTGAGAATAGCTGTGATTTGCCGTCTTTTAATAAGAGACTTTCCAAAACTATTCCATACCTTCTCAAATTTTTATATTTCTGAACATGGAGCGAAATGCAGGTGGTAAGCGAGCAAAGAGGGGGGTAGCACGTGAAGGTAGAGGTACGAGAGAAGGTGCTCCTCCCAGGGCTGGAAACAACACGCATGCAGCGGATCGTCAGTTGCAGGACCGTCAGGCCTGTCATCGCTGGGTCAGGGCCCTGTGAATCTAATTAACGAACATCGTCGCCAATCTGTCCTTCAGTGGTTAATGCAACCTGCATCTAGCAGTCTTACCTCCTCGTCCTCCCAGTCACGGCCACAAATGTCGTCATCAGCATCGTCAGCATGGATCATGCGGGTTTTGGGGGCATGCTGTGGCCCAGAACAGGCATAGTCAATGTCCAGTTCAACTAAAATGGTGGTTGTAAGACTACTTTTTTCCGGCACTTTTTAAATCTGGGGGTTATGCAGGTTTGGGGCTCATGCTGTGGCCCAGGACAGGTATAGTCAATGTCCAGTGAAACTAAAATGGTGGTTGAAAGACTCCTTTTTCCGGCACTTTTTAAATCTGGGGGTTATGCAGGTTTGGGGCTCATGCTGCGTTCAGGACAGGGATATTCAATGACCAGTTCAAGTAAGATGAGGGTTCAAATCATACTGCCTTCTGGCACTTTTTAATTTGTGGGTGATGCCGGTTTAAGGGTCATGCTGTGGTACAAGACAGGGATAGTGAATGGTGTGTGTTTTTCTTTCTTTGGCTTTTATAACCTAAGTGTGTTGCCTAAGATGTAGCACGTATCCATTTGACTGTTGTGGATGTTAATTCCAGCTTCTCCAGCCCTGTTTGGGTGTAAGAATGAAGGTGTTGTTGCTCTCCCATAGACTTTAATGGTCATCGCTCATAATCGACTGCTCACTATCGAAAAACCTTATCAATGATGGCCGACTATCGACTATCGCCCGATGTCGATAGCCAACGTAATCGCTCAACACTAGTATTAATGCCCAAGCAGACAAAAAAAAGAGGAGACCCCTGAACTTTGCTCCTGGAGATAAGGTGTGGTTGTCGGCCAGATACATTCGAATCAAGATCCCTAATTACAAATTGGGCCCTCGTTTCCTGGGACCATTCGAGGTGCTGAAATGTATCAACCCAGTGGCCTATAAGCTCCAGCTTCCACCCACGATGCGCTTCCTGAACTCCTTTTACATCTCCCTGCTGGAACCACTAGTCCTGAACTGGTTTTCTCAGAAAATCGCCTCCCCTTTGCCTGAAGCTTATACTGTACCAGCAACGTCTATGCAGTGAAAGAGCGATCTTGAACATGAAGATGATCAGAGGGAGAAGTATCTAGACTAATAGGACCTCCTCTACATCTAGAATAAAGAAGGTTTCTGCATAAACATGGAAAGAGACTCTTTACTGTATGAGCAGTAAAACTATGGGACTCTCTGTCAGAGCAACTTGTCATGGTGAATTCACTAACTGAGTTCAAAAAGGGTGTGAATACATTTCTAGAATGTAATAAAAATAAGTTATAATGACTAAGATTTTAGAGAAGGGCTGTTGATCCAGCAATTTGTTCCAATTGCCAGATTCGAATCAGGAAGGAATTTTTTCCATAAAATGAGGACAATTGGCTTCTACCTCATGGTGGTTTTTGCCTCCCTCTGGATGAACACTATAGCACAATAGGCTGAACTGAAGATATAGCTGTCTTTTTACGGCCTTAAAGACTATGTAACTATATAACGAAGTTGTCCAAGAGCCAAGGACCAGCTGTGGAGAGCTACAGAAAGACCTGGAATAAGCAGGTACATTTGTTTCAAATAAAGTAATTCACTCAACCTGTAGTGGTCTGTATGCATGCTCACCACGCTGAATAAAAAGCATGTTGAAGTGAACTTAAAGTTTACTTAACAACATTTAGACAAGCATGTGAAATACTGGGAGAACATAGCTTGCTCAGATGAAAGCAAAATTGAATTCTTTGGATGCCATAATACACACCATGTTTGGAAGTCTAAATGCACTTCATATCACCCTAAACCCACCACACCAACAGTGAAGTTTGGATGTGAGAGCATTATTGTGTGGGGCTGTTTTTCTGCACACAACACTGGAAAACTTCATATAATTGAAGAAATGATGAAAGGACAAATGTACTGAGACATTCTTGATAAAAATCTAGCATAATGAAGATGAAAAAAGTGTGGACATCTCAGCTAGACAATTGGTCCCAAACACAAAGCCACGGAAACTCTTAATTGGTTTCAGAGAAAGATAATAAAGCTGCTCGAATGGCCCATCCAATCACCTGACCTGGATCCAATAGAAAATCTATGGAAGGAACAAAAAGCTCGAAGTTCATCGTAGGAGCCTACAGAACCTTCAGGATTTAAAAGAGTGTTTGTGTGGAGAATGAGTCAAAATCCCACCTGAGCAATGCATGTGACTATTTTCTTCATACAGGAGGCGTCTTGAACCTGTCATCACCAATAAGGGCTTTTGTGCAAAGTATTAACTGCGTTTCAGTAAGTGTGTTTAATACTATTTCCCTGGGTCATTTCTCATTGTCATACATAACCTAATTTATGGACATCTATGGTTTGATTTCTTGCCTGTGTGATTTGGATAGGTTGTTACCAACATCTCGTGAGAATTTTATGTCAATAGCATCTTTAGAAATATTTTTTCCAATAAATTGATGACATGTTAAGTACTTATTTCACCCACTGTATATATAGTCCATAATGACTATTACAGTCCATTAACTATAACAAAGCTTTTTACCCATGTAATACTGGGCATTAGCCAGAAAGTCTTTACTTTCCTGATGCAGGGGTACTTCATAGGTCACTTTTGGAGCTATGGTTCTCTTTAGGCTGGGGTCCCTCCCTTACTGCTCCATCAAAAAGCAAATACAGAACTATGTCATTGTCAAAAACATCTATTTCTATTAAATCCATCATAAGTACACATTTGAAAAAAAATAATAATGCTATATGACATACAAGCAGTCGGTCAACGCATACAATATGCACCTATAGGAGTGGTACTATGGTCTCCTGTTTATCTAATTTTACAATGCTGCAGTGAGTATTTGCATTACCAGCACAGGATTTCTATAGCAAGTCACGAGACACCAAACAAAGCAAGTGACCGCTGTAAATTACTGCTGACTCTTGCTGTCAGTGGCTGATTATTAGAGATAACTTTGATCAAAGCCATTTTAACCATAGATGTGGCAGTCAGTGTAACCATGGCATCTAAGCCATAGAAAGTGGCCAGTTGACCCCATCTGCTGGCTGGTCAACCACCTCCACCATTATACGACAGGTAAGTGCCACTTGGTTGCAATGGAAGCTAGAGACCTAATGAAAGCCTCCAGTTCTGCCAAAACCTGCTAAGGTGCAGCAGGAGGTCACTAAAATGACAATATTTTTCACTACATAAGTACTGCAATATGTTGTACTAGCAATCCAGCATTCATTTGTCATTTCCCCTAGTTAAAGCTACATATGAAAGTGTACAAAAAAGATCACCTCTTTAAAAAAATCTAAATAAAAATAAGATTTAAAAAAATGCCCATTTATCATATAAAGTAAGCAATAAATACAAAAATTGCTGTTTCCACATCTGTAAAAGTCAGAATAGTTGTAATATTGAGTTATTTATTGCACGCCATAAATAATGAACACCGTGGCAAAAAACAGTGCTAAAACTTAGTATTTTGGTCATTCCACCTCTCAGAAAATAAATTGAAAATAAAAAGTGATCAAAAAGTTGCATATCCCCAAAAAATACAACTCATTCTACAGTAAAAGAAAACCTCATGCGACTATGTCAACAAAACATAAAAAAGTTATAGCTCTTGAGCATAATGGACCCTGTTTTTGATATGTTTACTTTTTTTGTTTGGTGTCAATGAAATATATATCCTTTTGTATTGCATTTTAGGTTGGGCTTCTTCTTGTGACTCATTTTTCTTTGTTAGTTTGTCTTGTCACAGTGCCTCTTTACATTTTGATACTGTCCAGTTCTGTCCTGTGCATGAAGCTCGGAAGGCATGGTAAAAAGAATGAAAAATGAAAATAGGCTCATTGTTGAGAAGTCAAGTCAACTTCTTTAAGTAGATGAGCTTTACAAACATATAAACAGTAGAAATTAGAATTAAAATTGAAACCATAATGTATGTTGCGGTCACTGATTAATTCTTAATTATTACAAAAAAAAGAGATGAAGAGTAAATCTCAATTAGCAGATTAATAGGCATCTATATCATTTGTAAGCCAGGTATAACAAGATATGCAAATCAATCATAAATCATAGAATGCTGGTTTCTACACAAACACATGTGTGAAGTAAATCTCCCAGGAGTCGCACTTCCAGTACATTTCACTTTATCTTTGTTATCCAGATACGTGGCAATTCTAGCTACACTAGTGCACATCCATTTCCCTCCTGTAAGCCCACTTTACATTAAGGCAACAGATTTGTCAAACAGCAGAGCAGGTTTTTATTATTCTGCTCTTCAAACTTGCAAGTTCCACTGCAGCTTTATCACAAGAAGAAACTTTTTTCTTAATTTAATGCACTATTAAGCTTTTTATTAAGATATTATTAATCAACTCTGAGCCTCTGAAAAGCAACAACAGCAGATCTTTAGAAGTGCAATTAAAGCTGTGTTTAATGTGGGCACATTAATGTATGGTAATGCTCTGTCACTAACTGCTGAATACAAATAGTGCCACACTCTTGAAATATCCTTCAGGTGTAATCAGTGCATGGACACCGCACTAAAATGCACATTCTGTGTTTAAAGGGAATCTGTCAACATTTTTTTTTTATTGATGAACTATCGTATGTTCATTTTTGTATACATTTTTTGTATAGTTTTTTCTTTCATTTAATTTGTGGTAAATATTAAAAAATGCATAATAATTTTCAATATTTCCCACTCTTAGCCACCAGAGGGAGCACATCCAAGAAAAAAAAAAAATTGGTTCATGTACAAAGAGGATGTATTACAGCTTACTGTAAATGTGGGCTGGTCTGGTGGTGACCTCACATGCCTCCCCCTCCCCTTGTCTGTGTGTATAAGGAGGAGGATGTGGATTGTAGACTCCGTAGTCACTGAATCAATATTTTGTTGGTGACTGAGGACACCATACAGGGCTGCTATGTATCCATAGCTGAAATAGGAATAAACAGTGAAATTTGGATTACATTTAGGGTATGTTCACATAGCGTGTTGGGTCCGTGTTACATACGCTTTTCGATAAGTGTTTGGATCTGTCTGTTGGTCCCCAAATGGACCCAAACACATATCAAATAAATAGCAATGTAATTTTACACTGCTGTTTATTAGAAAAACGCATCAGCATTCACACGAGTGATCACCGATGCGCGTCTCACTGCGTCTTTCACATCCATTCCAAGGATGGACATGTCAATTCTTGGTCCGAAAGACACAGCAGGAGCCCTATAATAAAGTATAAGGTGTGATCCCACAGCAGTCAAAGTGCATCCGAACATGCAGCTGCGTGTTTGGATCCCTTTTGCATCCGAAAGACGCAAGGAGACACGTATCGACGATCACTCGTCTAAATGCCGAAACTTGTTTCATATTAAAAGCAATGTAAATCACATTGCTATTTTCGAGTTTGGGTCAGTTTGGGGACTGACAGATGGATACAAACAGGCAGCTAAAAGCGCGTGTAAACATGGAGTATATGTAATCTTGTAGTCGTTTTACGGATCTTGGCACTAATAAAGTTATCTCAGCAAAAATAAGTTTTTTAATGGCTTTTGGTGTGAAAATAAGTTATTTAAAGATTTTGGCGCTAACAAAAAGGTATCTCTCTCTTCTGACGCTAAAAATAATTTTTTTTTACGGATTTTGGCACTAATAAAGTTATCTCACTTCTGACGCTAAGCATGTTTTTTTTAATGATTTTAGTGCCAAAATCCTTAAAAAAACTGCTATTTTAGCTGCAGAATCTGTAAACAAAAGTATTGTTAACGATAAAAGTGAGATAACTTTAATAGCATCCAAATCTGTAAAAAGTATTTTAGCATCAGAAGCGAGAGAACTTTCTTTCCGCCAAAATCTGTAAAGAGAAGGATTTCAGCGCAAAAATCCATTAAAAAATCGGATTCTTGTGCCAAAATCTGTAAAAAAAAAAATAGATTCTAGTGCAATAAATAAAAAAAATATTTTTAGCATCAGAGGCGAGGGAACTTTATTAGCGGAAAAATCTTGAACTGAGCAAAAATCGTTAGCGACAAAAGCATGATCACTTTATTAGGAATGAGGACACATCGGACACTTGTCTGCAGAATTTATAAGGTATAACCACCGGACCTCTGCCTCTTCTCAGGCAAGCCTTGCTGGAGCACAGAGGAGCTGAGCAGACGTTCAGTAGCTGCTCCTCTGGGCTCCACAATCATGGCTGCCTGCTGTGACCTGCAGACACTAGAGCATGATGAAGTCACAGCACGGAGGGGCTGTGAGGGCTATAAGCTGAATAGAATCAGACAGGAGATGTCTGAAGTGGCTTATGCACAGTGTTTACTTTACAGCTATTTCCTGTGTGTCGTACTATCACATATTACAGAGCTGCCTCTGAAGAAGCTCATACTGTAAATCGCTGCAACTGATAATAAAAAGGTTATAAAAAACACACACATTACTGAAAAAATAAATTGCGACACATTCCCTTTAAAAAAAAAAAATGAGGGTTTTCATCAAGGAAATTGCCGACATATCTGCAAGTATTGACATGTTTCCTGTGCTATGTGCAAACATAATTCATTACTGATGTGGCTAGTACAATGCTTCCCAGTACATAAAAGGACAAATAAGCAACGCTGGATAAGGTCAAATCAGCCTTTACAGACATTAATAGACAGGCTTTTTCATGGTATAAATTAGCTATCTTTGTATGGTTAGGAAGAAAGTAAAGCCAAAACATCCCCAGTTATAAATGTATCTTTCCATTTGCCTGCACTTAGTCATTTATTTTATTATAGGAGGTCTGAAGAAGATAACTGCTCAGGATCATAGGGAGTCACTCTATAAAAACTGCACACATTTCAGCAGCATCGAGCAGTCCAAATATTCCAGTCAGATGTTTGTGTAAATAGCCATCATTTTTGTTAGTCTTTGAGATCAAGTTAATATTAAATTTGACCGAAGTATAAGCAATTTTGTTTGAGATGTTCAATTTAGAGATTTTTGTGGAAATTTACCCAAAAAAATGAAAAAGTTTAAATGGTTAACTTACCTTCCCATTGGTGCGCCCAATCCCATCTCAATTAGGGTTAGGATTACGCTTAAGAATAGAGTTAGGGAAAACATTTGGGCTTGGGAAGTTTTTACAAGTTTGGTCAAACCAGTGTTGAACCAAACAGGAACTTATTCAAGCAACACTAGCCACCATGTAAATCCAGATCCACTTGGGACAGAAATTTCTGCCACAGGAAAACAAAATGCACCAAAAGTGTTTTTAGTGCATTTTATAATTTATTACTAAATTTCAGCTGATATTTGGCTGCCACTATTATATTTGGCCAAAAAATTCATGAAAAAGCAAAAATCTATTTTTTTGTGGGGTGTAAAATTAATCTTAAGTTTTCTTTACACACCTTTTGGTGGCAGTTGTCTGTGGTGTAAAATAAATGTCCTTATATACACACATTTTTTATGTGTTTATTTTTTTCAGACATTTATTTTTCCTATAGAGAATCTTATAGAACTATTAACAACTCCAGAATGTAGCACTAAAATGTGGCACAAAAACACATATACTTTTGTGACTGCACCAGAAAAGTAGCACAGAATATGTAAAAACTTTGGGCCACATGTATGAAAACTGACTAGGTCTAAGACTTTCTTTTTTGCCCATAACAACCAATCAGAGCTCCTTTTTCATTATTTCAGACCACTATATGAAATGAAAGGGGGGCTCAGATAGGTTGCTATGGGCAGACAGTTTCCATACATGTGGTCCAGAGTGCATTCTTGAAGCAGCAGATTGCAGTGTGTCGCAGACTTAATAACCATTGTGATATGAGATCATGGCTTAAAGGGGTTGTGCACCTCATAGGAAAATGAAAGGACCAGCTCCCGGGCCACCATAAAAAAAATAAAAAAAATGATGATGTAACTTTAGAGTGGTCACATGCATATGATGTTGTGACCTGTGATTGGCTACACTCAGCACGTGAACGATGGACATTCACTATGCAGCTGGGATGTACGGAACAGCAACCGGAATGGAACGGGAGTGTTACAGAGGAGAGCAGACTTCTTTTTTCTATTTCTAATCATAACCCAGTGGACCAATGTGCTTTAGTAAGTCCCGGATAACCCCTTTAAGCACTGCAGCCAGAGGTGTGCTGTACATATGTAAACAGGTAAATATAAAACGCACTGCAAAACACATTTAGGAATAATCGTTTTCTTCAGGTATTTTTTCATGGACTTCTATAAGAACACATCTGCCTTTCTAAGAACATATACCACAGAAGCACACTGGTACGAAAAATGAGCAAAACACATGTGCCCTCATTTACTATTCTGGCTGGGGCATAAAAATGTTGTAAAATGTACCAAAAAGTAGAGGGTGCAAGGTTGTGAAAACTGGTCGTGGCTTCACGGGATGGGGGATTGAGGTGTGTGATCATGATGCAAAAAGCAGTGTCCAAATATGTGTAAAAAATGTGCGAAAATTCTGGCGTAAAAAGTACTGCAACTAACAGTTGGTCTAAAAAGCTAGACAGGTCTAAAGATACGCCAAAGTGATCAAATAGCACAAACCACCATGATAAATCTTGTATCCGAGAGGAAGCATTTGTTCTAGAACAGGGCGCCGGATCCATCTTCTATACCTCGGTATTTTCTACAGACAGGGGAGATGGCCACACTTGTACAACTCCTATTTATAAAAACAACCAAACAATATACAAATACAAAATGCTGAAAAAGTCTCTCCCTTGGTCACTCCATTCACATTTTGGATTTGTCCTGGGTTTAGTATTATTTTTTTCTACATTTATACATTATTTATACAGTTCTGACATTTTTTCCTGTCTGTTGTATATTTTTTGATCAATTCCTGTTGACAACACGCAGTGGTGAGCATGGGACTGTACATTTTTTGGGTGTTTCTGTCCATCTCTGAATTATGTGTTTCATATATTTTAATTGTATTTTCCAATAAAATTTATCAGCATACCATTTGTCAGCATTTTGTATTAATATATTGTTTGGTTGTTTTTGTAAATGGTTCTGATACAATCCATGTCTAATATCCATAATTCCAGATTATATATGTTTGATTGCTCTCTTATTTATGTCTATGGAAGTTTTAAACATAGCTAAACGCACTCTCTCAGCTTTATTTTGAAATGCCATAGAAAAGAATGGCGAGAACTGCACAAGGGCTATGAGCTGACCTCAAAAGGGACTTTGTTAAATAGCAAAAAAACAATTTGGGGCATGCTCACACTAGAAGTGTCTTCAATCACATGTATTTGTACCAGTAATATATACTGATGTGTATGCACAGCATAGATATTGGCTTCAATAGAGCACACTTATTTAGCTTTTGAGTATATTTGGTCAGTTTTATGCTGTTATACGCTCTGTTTGAGGGAGAGCGCAGTATAGACTTCTGTGCTAGTCTACATCGAAAATGTCTATAAGCATAAAGCAGACCAAACATAATCAAAGCAGATGTTTGATCTATGGTTGTGACACAAATATTCAGCAGTATATTGTAGGTCTGATTACCTATTTGCTGAGACACCGTTTACAAGTAATAGTAAACAGTCGTCACAGTCGGTGTTGGGTACCTGGGGCCCACTGGTGAAATTTCATTCTGGGGCCCACCTTTGGAATTTATTCCGGGAGCACTCCCTACAGCTACTGTACTTGCCTCTTATACTCTGCCTCTTGCTTTTTGTCTCTTACTAGCTGCTTTTCTGCTTCTCCCAAGGAAGTATGTGCAGTTTAAAAGAAACTTCAGGTCTTCCATGTTCAGGGACTCATTGGGTGTTTTGTATTGTTCCCTTGTTGGTCAGTCTGAGCCTGATCATGGCTGATAACAACTGATGACAATCAATGACCAATGGTACCACTGAAGATCTGCAGTATTCTATAGACCTGAAAACAGTAAAAAGTGGTATAGCTATATACTGGAACTATATGTTGAGGATTATTATATTTGAGATTCATTTACATATAAATGTATAAATGTATAGGTTTGATGCATTTTTCATCAATTTTGATACTAGTTGTGATAATTTGATAGTAATTGCGATAATGCATAAAAACTGATCCTTAATGAAACCAATATATGTGAACCCAGCATTACTTCGGTGTCAGGGTGTGGATTACATAGTCTCCAAAAAATTGGGAATCTCGCAAGAGAACAAAGAGTGACTTTCAACCACTATAGGCATAGGCAAACTTAAACTCTATCAGCTCTCTATCTGTAAAACACTAAAACGTAACTTTTATTATGTATAACTCTTAACCTCTATACACACGATTTAAAAACCTGATTTCTAACCTCCCAATTTAACCCTTTCACCAGCTAACCTGGCTTCATCAGGGGTTAGAGGTCCGGTCCTCTAACCCCTGATGAAGCCAGGTTAGCTGGTGAAACATGTCGGGGTTGTCAGATCTGACGTTTTAAATTGTGATTTCTCACCTCTGTTTAGATGTGTCACCTGCTGCAGACGATGTCACAAGGGGGCCGTATTTGTTTTGTGTCCATGAGATTAGGGATTACTGCCCAAGTAGGAGGCTTGGGATCCCTTACTGGAGCTAGTAATTTGCTATAGATATAAGGCTCTCCTGTTAAAAGGTGGTGCTCCACCAGACTTGATAATAGAAAAGGAGCTATTCCTTCTTTCAGGTTTTAGAAATCAGGTTTTTAAATAGTGTGTATAGAGGTTAAGAGATATACATAATAAAAGTTACGTTTTAGTGTTTTACAGATAGAGAACTGATAGAGTTTAAGTTTGCCTATGGCAAAATAGTAAATATAGGGTGTTGATTACGGGCATGTTTTTCTAAGGGGCCTTTCCCCACCGGGTTTTATTTGGGGGGCTGATTGGAGCCGGGACTGCCCCCCCCGTATTTTTCCGGCTTTTCCCGTACGGGTTCCCAAACCGGGCCCAGTTAAAAAAATACAAAAATCCACCCGTAAATATAAAACTGTTTATTTTCTGATGACTTTTTCTGTTGTGGTTCTGAAGTTAAATATTTTCGCAGGACCTTATGTTCCCTCCCAACCAAAAATAATTTTTTTTGGTTTATAACCCTTCAGTGGGTTTTTTTGGGCCCAAAAGTGCTTGGGGAAAAAGGGAATCCTTTTAAAAGGGGTCCTTTTTTGGGTTTTAAAAGAGGCAAGGTTTAAAATTCCCCTTTAAGGGCCCAAAATTTTTTCCCTTTGGGAAAACTTTCCCAAGGGATTTAGTGGGTGGGAAGGTATTGTTCCAGGTTCGTGGCCCCAGTTTCTTTAACAAGGCCAAAACATTCAGCCCTTTGGTTACCTAGATAATTGGCTGGATCACTGAACTAAATCTTTGCTACTGGTGAAGAAAAGCCTAGATATGACTTCATAAAAGGGGTATTTTTTGTGGGGAAATTATCGGGGGAAGGCGCCCCCGGTTTCTTAGAAAAATTGGGTTTTTTCCAATATTTTCCCTTTTTTGGGGGGGTGGTTTTACATGATAAAGACCTTTTTGGGGGTTTTAATTTTAAAAATATTAAAGCTTAATCCCTTTAAACCTTAAAATAAATAATAAAAAAGTGGGCCAAAAAAATAAAACATCTTTTTTGTTTTACAAAAAAAAAAAAGGTCTCCAAAAAATTTTTTTCCCCGGTAAAATTGAAAATAAAAGATGGAATTTTGGTTTGGGGGTTTAGCGATTTTTATTCGACCAAAAAGTTGATTTTTAAATTTTTTGGGGGGGGAAAAGGGGTTTTTAGGGTGATTTTTGAAATTTTTCCAAAGGTTTATGCGATAATTAAGGGTTAAAAAACTGTGCATCATCTTTAAGATCGCGCCCTTTTTCGGCGCTTTTCCCTTTTAAAATTTTGGGGCCAGCAAAACAAAAAAATTAAAAAGAAAAGAAGCTGGGTGAGTTTGTGCGCGTCATGCTGGGAAAAGTGTTTTGGTTGCGATTGGCGGAAATACAAAATGGGCCTCGGGTTTTTAAAAAAAAAACAGCGTTTTTCCTGTTTCCCCGGGCCCCGTGTCTTTTCACGTTCATGGGGTAGGACTGGGTCTTCCCGCCTTTTGGCCAAAACAGCTCAGTAAATTTGTCTATTTCACCCAAAAAGAAAAACCTTTTTATCTTATTAGCTGTATTTTTTTCAAATTTAAGTTTAGTTAATTTAAAATTTTGAACATTTTTAGGGAGGGTTTTCCTAGAGAAATTTTAAAACAAACTCCGGGGGAAAAATTCGGGGGGGGTGGGGAGCGGGGGGGGGGCCCCGGCCCCGGGGAAACAGACAAGCTCCTTTTCTATAAAAACCTGGATAAAAACACCAAGACTTAGTGTAGAAATTTTGTTTTCGGTTAAAAATATTTTTTATTATTTTTCAGTTTTCTTTTTGAAATATTTCCCGGGTATTGCACCTGAACTTAAAATTGGAAAACATCATTTCTAAATAAAATGCAAAGGGCTCTTGTTAGTGCAAAACTCCCCTTTTTTTGTCCAAAATTTTTACAATTTTAGAAAGGTGTTTTAAATTTTTCCCATTAAAACCGGGCCCGTTGGGTTTTTTTCCACCTTTCACTTAAAATTTCAAACCCACCAATCTTGAGTCAACCCCAGGTTTTTTTTGTTGCCAAAAATACCATTTGTACGAAAACCCAATTCCCAGGTGAACGTGTTTTTGGCCTTTTTTTGGGGGCACCCAAAACAAAGTTCATTTGGGGGGCAAGGGGGTTACGGGGGAAAAATCCTTAAAAAAAGCAAAATTTTATATTCACCACAGGTGAAATTTAAAGGTGCAAAAAATACCCTTTTTTTATATCAAAAACTTTAAAAGTTCGTGTTTTTTTACCTTTGCGCACCACACTGGTTTTAAAGGGGCCGAATTTTAAATAAATCTTTAAACCCGCAAATTTATAACACCAAAAGGTGAATTTAAAGGGGCAAAAAATACCGGTTTTTTTATATAAAAAAAAAAACAGTTAGTTTTTTTTGGCTTTTGCGCCCCCCAGCAAAGTTCCTTGACTGCATTACTAAATCTTTAAAAAACAATTCTATATTCCCAAAAGGTGAATTTTAAAGGTGCAAAAAAATTTCCCCTTTTTTATATCAAAAAAAAAACATTACTGTTTTTTTTACTTTTGCGCACCCGCCTGGTTTATTGACGCAGGCATCAAAGTAAATCTTAAAAAGCAATTTATTTCCCAAGGTGAATTTAAAGGGGCAAAAAAACCCTTTATTAAAACCAAAAAATAACAATACGTGTTTTTTTGGGCTTTTTCCCAGTCCCAGAATTTGTTGATAAAACCCCCTTTCAGTTAAATTTGGGAAACCAGCAATTTTGTTTTGATTAAGGGATTTGGAAAAAGCCCGTTAATTTTCCGTTTTTAAATTTAAAAGTTTCCCCCCAAAAAAAAAAAATTCCCTTCTCCCCAAATTTTTATATTTTCTGAAAATGGACGGGAAAACAGGTTGGGAACGAGCAAAGGGGGGGGGTAGCACATTTGGGGGAAAAGGTACGGGAAAGGGGCTCCTTTTCCCGTCTTTGGGAATAACGCGCAGCCAGCGGATCGCAGTTTTCAGGCCGTCAGGCCCGTCATTGTGGGAAGGGGCCCCTTTAATCTAAGTAAAGAAACCCCCCCATCCCTCCCCCCCCCCCCCCCCCCCCTTTCCCCCCCCTTTGTTTTTTCCTTTTAGTGGTTAATTCAAAATGCTCTTGCAGGCCTTAACCCCCCCTCGTCCTCAATATCCCGGCCCCAAAGTCGTCATCAACAACATCCGATTCCCCCCAACATGGAAGCAGCCCCAAAAAATCAAAACCCTGTACCCCCCCACTGTAGATAATCCTTTTCTGAAGGACCCCTTTTTATGACAAAATGCGGTTGGGGGCGAAGGCATTTAATTTAAAAAATCAAGAAAGGTGATTTTGTCTTTCTCTGCGCCCCAGTTACCCGAGCCAACCCGAGGAGGTTTAAAGGGAACCGGGCAATCGGGAAAATCCCCGGGGCGTCGGAACGGGCCCTTTCATGCCCCCTTCTTGGGAAGCCCCCCCTTCTGGATGCAGAAAGTCCTGGGCGACCAAGTCCCCGTGTTTAGATTTGATGATTCGACATTGCGGGTCCATCCCGGTCTTTTTTCCCCAGAAATTTTTCCTTTCGACCCCCTTTATCCCTGGGGCAGGAGGGAAAACATGGGGGAGTGTCAAACGGTTTCCGCCACAAAAAAGGGGGAGGGCGGTCGAGAAATTTCCCCTGTATAAATTTCCCCAGGGCCACGTTCCCGCGCAAACCCCCTCCTCCCCCTTTTCGCCGTCAAAAAAGGGCAGGGGCCCCCTCAAGGCCCGGGCCCTTTTTTGAGCAACCTCTGATTCACCCAGCGATGTTTATATGCCGCCGTTGGGTTTAAAAGCATAATAGAGGCAAGAACCTTAAATGGTTAAACCCCACCAACATGTTTTATTCAAAGCACGAAAAATTGGGGGTTTAGGGGTTGGGGGGGGGGGGAAAAAAGGAGGGGGAAAATTTTGGGAAAAAAAACCCCGGGGACCCAGGCCCCCAACCAATGCACACCCTTTTTCGCCCGCCTCTCCTCCTCCCCACCCCAACGTTCCTCACTCCCATTTTCCCCCCAGAGTCATGAAACCGGGATCACCCCCCCTTCACCTCCACCCGCCCCGAGGGCCACCACAACCAACCCGAGACCCATCCTACTCCTTCCCTTCCCCCATTTTTTACGACCTGCACCCCTACAGCCCATCCCAGCAGCCACCTTCTGTCTTCCAGGTTTGGGCAGAAAACACTTTAAAAAAAAACCATCCCAAAAGGGCCCAAAAACCTGAATTTTGCATTGGCGCTTTTGGGGGTTGGAAAATTTGCCCTTCCCTCTGGGACACAGGGTGGGGTTTCCCCCAGGCAAGGGCCCTCCCTTGGCCCCCCAATTTCCAGATGCCGAGCAAAGGGATTTCTTTGCCAAAATGCCGTCCCGGGCCCCGGCCCGCCACGTGTCATCTAAAATTTCAAGCGCTTTTTCTCAAATTTTTGTCCGGGAAAAATCCCTCTCAAACCCCCGACCCATGGACTAGTAAGCACGGCCAAAGGGCCCCTATATCTCTTACAGCTTTTACGGGGTGAGCGGGGGGGATTCTCTGGGGGGGGCCGGGCCCTCGGGGCCCCACCCCCTTCAAAACCGCAAGGGGTGGGCGGAACCCTTTTTTCCCCAAGGGCCCCTGGTGGGATCAGGGCCCCAAAACACCAGGCCGTGTTGAAAAATTTAAAAAGCCTTGGAGAAATCCACACCAGGGCAGGGGCTGTGGGCGCTTTTAAGCAACGAGGGGCCGAGCGCTGGCCCGGGTGACAAGAACCTTGTGCCCGGGAAGGGGGGTGTGCATAACGGGCACATCTGCTGGGCCCCGCTTAAAATTTTAGGGTGGGGCAAATCCCTTGCCTGGCACAAAGTCAAGGAAAACCCTTTTCGTCAGAATTTTCCCAAAGGCTACCCCGGGGCGGGGCTGCCTGTTGGGAAAAAGGCCCCGAAACCCTTTAGTTCGCACTTTTCCCCGTTTTCCCCTGTTTGTTCCCCGCCGGGGTGGGGGCGCGGGGGGCCGGGGGCCCGGCGCCCCCGGGCAACCGGGCTTTGGTTTTCGTTGGGAACACGGGAATTCCCACTCCCCATGCTCCACCATTGTGGCAAGTCAAAGCCATTCCCAGTACGAAGTTTAAAACATGGCCCCGACAACCGGTACGGACCTCGGGGGGTTTTAACCACCCAGAGGGGAGGGAGGGGAAAAACTTCACCATCCCTTTCCAGTTTTTTTGAAGAAGCCCCAAAATGGCAGTGGGGGACAATGCCCTTGTCAGCATGAACATTGTGGTGATCTTTGTTTTGGAACGATCGTTGGGCACTCTGAAACCCAAAAGGGCCCCCCGCGACGGAGGAAAGGGGACACACAGATTGCGGAAAACGGAGCCTTTTCTCCCAAAACCACAAGGCCCCACAGTTTCACCAATTTCTTCGGTCTTTATTACGGCATGTTTCGGGGTCCAAGCTTGTGTAAGGGGGCGAACACCCCTGGGTTTCATCATCTCCAAAGGCCCAAAAAAAAATGGTGGTTAAATGTTCCCGGGGCAGCGGGGGAGGGAGGGGGAGGAAGGGTTTTCCTAGACACCGATGTTTCCCCACGTCCCTGCCTTAAAAGGGGCGCGAAAAAAGAGGCGAGGGGAAAAATGAGGGAAAATCATTTTTTCTGTGCCCTCGACCCAGGTTGGGAAAACAAGGTCCAAACTCTCAAAAGGGGTGGGTTGGAATTTCTCCATTTCCTCCAAAGAACCCCGCCTTTGGCCCTCAAAATGAACAAAAGTTACTGGGGAAACCCTTTCCCGGGTCCCCTACAAAACAAAAATAACCTTTCCTTCCAAACCCCCCCAAATAGAAAAGTAAAAAGCGGAAAAAGTAGACCTTCTGATTGATCAAAAGGACACATCTGTTTCGTCTGCCATCACGTTCCCCAAAAAGTCACAGTGGGAAAAACACAGGACGTGACAGCAGTAGATGCCAAGTACGTAACGGGGCACAGGCAAGGTGGCAGAAGCCTAATTTGGGTGACCCCCTGGCAATCTTTGTTTTACCACCTCACCAACCATGCAATGCAGGGGACACTTCCCAAAACACGAGATCAGCTTAAAATCATGTTTCACGACTATCGGGGTCTCAACACCCTTTTTTGCATGTGTTCCACCCAAAAAGACTTCTGGGTTTTCCAAAAAGGGCCGAATGGCCCCGGGTGGCTCGTTTACCCATAAGGGGTTTTCCTGCCCAGCAGCCAGGGGTAAAATCCGAGCGGACCTTTTGCAAAGCTGGAAAGGGGTCATAACAACAAACGCATCCGGGTTTCCCCCAATAAGGGTTTTTTCGTTTCTTTCTTTAAGATGAATAAGGGAAGGATCTCTGATGATTTGTGGCCCCCCTTGCCAGGTAACCCATTTTTGCCATCTAACCCCAAAATTTCCCTTTTTCAAACGAAATGGTCCTCTGAAAAATTTTTTTTAAAATGATCATTTTTTTACTGCAATTTTTATTTTCTTTTCCCCAAATTTTTTTTTGCTGGTTTTGCTTTTGAGGAGACTGTAAAAGACGCAAGGGGGCATAAACACCGTTTCCATTTATCTCACTTTTTTTAAAAAGTTTTCCCCTTGTCAATGGTTTTGGGGGTCAGGTTTCTGTGAGGGGTACAAACAATAATCATGGTCCCTTTGGGAAAAGAAAAGGTTTACTTCTAAGTGGATTTCCTCTCACAATTTTTTTTAGTCGGGGAAGGGCATATTTATAATTTTTTGGGGGGCATTTTGCTGTGAGAACCTATAATTATGGCCTTTGGAAAGAAATTTTGGGTTTTAAGTGGCATTTCCCCTCACAATTTTTTAAAGGGGGTGAAAATCAATTTTATAAATTTTTTTGGGGGCATGTACTTTGGATTCGCAATAATCAAGGGGGCCCTTTTTAACAGAAAATGTGGTTCTAAAAGGCAAATTTCTTTCCCTCAAAATTTTTAAAAGTGGGTGAAAGTCATTTTTTTTAATTTTTTGGGTCATCTGCTTTGGGAAAAACCCCGAAAACCTACAGGTTCCCTATTAAAAAAAATGTTGTTTCTAAACAACAAATTTTTTCTTCCAATTGACCAAATGCTCAAGGGGGATGCCCTTTGAAATTTTTTAGGGGAAATTTTTTGGGTGTGAAATGCAGCTAAAATCCGGGCCTAAATTTTAAAAAATGTTTTTTTCTTTAAAAGACCCTTTTTGTTCTTCCAATTGACCAAAAAAATGGCTCAAGGGGGGATGCTTTGAATTTTTGGGGGCATTTTGCTGTGGGCCCCGGGAGCCTATTTACAGGTCCTTTCTAAAAAAAGGGTTTTTTCTAAACAGACATTTTTTTCTTCACAATTGTCCCCAAAGGGGGCTCAAGGGTGATTTGGGGGCTGGGCAAAACAGGAAAAAGGTAGGACACTGTTAAGGGCAAAATATTGCAAAAGGAAATTTTTTTTTTTGGAAAATCTTTAACATAAACACATTTCCCGGATTGGGGACAACCCATTAATACAAAGAAAAAAAGAGAAACAAAAACATGGGGGGGGATTCCCTCCTTTTTAAAATGGTTTTTAGAATTAAAGTTAAATAAAAAACTTGCTGTTTCAAATAGCTGTTAAAAATTCCCCTGAATTTTTACCTGGGGGTAAAAGGAAAACTTGACCCAAAAGGAGGGTTTTTCAAGGAAATAGGATGGAAACACGGGCAAGAACAAAGTAACGAGACCTTTCCTCCAGCAAGTTGAGTAAAATAGAAAAAGAATGCCAAGATAAAGGGCACCGGGTGTAACAGGAGCGTTAAAAACCCCCATTTTTTCCCCAAATGAAGCTCAAATTTTGGGCCCCCACTATACGGAGGGCAAGCGTACCCCTTTTTTACTGTGTACAGAGGGAAGGGGTGGGGTTCTCCCCCCGACTTCCGCCTTCCGCACTCGCTTTTTGCAGAAAAGTTTTTTGATGCTGCGTTCCTTTAGGCCCTTTTAAACCTGTGTGTTAAAAAAATGACGGGCGCCAGCCTTGGGGTTTCCCCCCCACCCCTGTAACTCCGGCCCTGGGGCATGCTGTGGCCCAGGAAAGGGGGGTTTAATGTCCCGGGTTTAAAATAAAATGGTGGGTTAAAAACTCCTTTTTCCGGCACTTTTTTTAAAAGGGGGGTGCAGGTTTGGGGCTCATGGGTGTCCCAGGACAGGTATTGGGGCAAGGGCCCGTGAAACTAAAATGGGGGTTTAAAGGGCTCTTTTTTTTGGCCTTTTTAAAAGGGGGGGGTCATGCAGTTTGGGGGTCATGCTTTTGGCCCCGGAAGGTATAGTCATTTTTCCCGTGAAAATAAAATGGGGTTGAAAGACTCCTTTTTTTTGGGACTTTTTAAATTTGGGGGCATGCGGGTTTGGGGGGGGCCCTGCTGTGGCCCCGGGAAGGTTAGTCAGGGTTTTTAAATAAAATGTTGGGGTTTAAAGACTCTTTTTTCCCCGGGACTTTTTAAAAGGGGGGGGTCTGCGGGTTTTGGGGCTCATGCGTGGGCCCCGGACAGGTAAAGGGCCCCAAAGTCCGTTCCAAAAAAAAGGTTTGGGTTAAAAACCTTTTCCCAAAAACTTTTTTTAATTGGGGGTCATGCAAAGGGTTTGGGGCTCATGCTGTGGCCCCGGCCCCCCTAAGGGAAGCAAAAGTCCCCCTTCAACTAAAATGGTTTTGGGTTAAAGGGCCCTTTTCCGGGACTTTTTAAAAATGGGGGGCATTTCAGGTTTGGGGCTATGCTGTGGGCCCCGGAAGGATAGTCAATTGCCAGGGGAAACTAAAATTTGGGGGTTAAGACCCCCCTTTTTTTCCCGGGACTTTTTTAAATTTTGGGGGTCATGCAGGTTTTTGGGGTCATGCTGTGGCCCAGGGCAGGTATAGTCAAAGTCCCTTTTACTAAATTGGTTTAAAGACCCTTTTTGCGGGACCTTTTTAAATGTGGGGGTCCCTGCAGGTTTGGGGGTCTGCTGCGTTCCCGGCCCGGATATTCAATTCCCGTTCAAGTTAAAAAGATGGTTCAAATCATTACTTTCTTTTCTGGCACTTTTTAAATTTTTGGGGGGTGATGCAGGTTTAAGGGTCAGGCTGTGGTACAAGACAGGGGGTTATAAAAAATGGTCTTGACTTTTTTACTGTGGCTTTTTATAAACCCCAAAATGTGTTTTCCTAAATGTACACATATCCCCCTTTGCCTTTTTTGGGGGATGTTAAAATTTTACTTCCCCCCAGCCCCGTTTGGGGGGGGAAAAATGAAGGGGTTTTTGGGCCCCCCATTTAAATTTAATTTGGGCATCCCTCTTTAAACCCTGCTCACTATCAAAAACCTTATTTTAGCGGCCCCTATGACTTCGATCGATCTCGATACCAACCAAACCCCTCAACACTAATTTTGATTGGTCAGTTGTCAAAAAAGGGTCCTGTCACATTTACTTTTAGTAATCTGCAGATAGCATTTTATAGATGAGGGCCCGAGTAGATTATATGTTGTTTTATTTTTAAAAATTTTAATAGAACTTTAAATTTTTATTTCTTTTCCAACATTTTTTACCAGTTTTTTTCTTTCAAAACCCCAACCCCCATAAAACCCTTTCCCCCCCCCCCCAAAACCCCCCCCCCCCCCCCGCCCCCCCCCCCCTTTTTCCTTTTGCGCAGACGGTCTCTTTTAAGGGATGTGCTTTAAATAGACGCAAAATACCAAAATGAAGGGTTCTGCGGACAGAGAGCGAGCTTCCCCGCTTCCCCCCAAATACTCTGGAGTGGGCCCGCAAGGAGCAGGGGTTAAACCCCTCACACCCCCCTCGTCGCATATGATGTCCCACTGCCTTTTTCCAGGAAGAAGATGGAGCCCCGTGGGGGGTTTTCCCCCCAGTGGGGGGAAAGGTTAGTAAAAGGGGATTTTTTTTTTTATAATTTCCCTATTACCCGCCCCGTAAAAACTGGGGCCACTTTTTTATTTTTATACATACAATGGGGGCCAAAATCATCAAATTTTTTAAAATATCTGGGGGGGCCCTAAAAACCCAACTTTTTTTTATACAGGGGCCATTTTTCTTTAAAAAAAATATATATATTCAAATATTATATTATATATAAAATATATATATAAATTTTTATTATAAAATATAATATTTTAAATATATATTTTTAGATATATATAAATATTAATAATTTTCACTGGGGGGCAAATTGTACTAGATGGGATACAGGGGGCCCAAAATTAAACTGGATTTTATGTGTAATGGGGATCATATTATCATTTAATGTACACTGGGGGCATATTAACTTATTATTTTGTATACTGGGGGCATTTTAAAAATTACTATATTTACGGTGGCCACGGGGGGTTAATTATATATACTGAGGGCCATATTATCAATTAAAATTTAAATATATATTTTTAATTTTTTATATTTTATATATATAATATATATAATATTATATATATTTTTTATGCTGGAAAGTGAGGATTCTAAAAAGTTTGTGGGTAAATTTGGGAGGATTGTGGGCCCGGAGAAGTCATCATGGGGGCGGGCGGATTTGGGGAAGGGGAAAGGGGGAAATAAACGGGCTACGATCAAAAGACGTTTCCCGTGAAATTTCAAATGTAACTTTTATGTAATAAATTATATTTCTGCACCCCTATTTTATAAGTGGTTTCTACCACTATCTGGTCCCCGTATGGCGTTAAAATACATCTTTTTAAACCTGTGTAAAAATGATAGTCACATGGGTGGGCACTTTTTTTTCATGTTCGGCAGGGATCAATTTTTAATAGTTTTTTTTTTCTGTATTCCTCCCTGATTAGGTTAATTTTTTTGGTGACTGTTTAAATTTCACTGTTTCCCTAGGGGAGCGGGTTTTGAAAAAGCAAATTTTTCACGCTATTTTCATTGTTCCCCCAAAGAGGTGATTGGGCAGGGGGTTTTATGTGGAAAAAACGCAAAAAATTGGACAGGGAAAATAAGTTTTTCTCTGTAAAAAAACAGCCACAGTTCCCAATGTGGAAAGAAAAATTTCCCGTGTAACCCCCTTCCTACGGGGCAAAAAAGGGAACATAAAAGGGGGGGCCTCAAAGTTTTTAGGACCCTAGCAAAAGCCCCCGTATTCTTTTAAGTAAGTTATTTTAAATTTTAAAAGGGGGGTTCATCAAAAAATGATTTACATTTAAATCCACATTTTTATGTTAAAACCCTTTTTTAGGAATTTTTTGGATATTTTCTTTTAAATTTTCCCTATTTATTTTCAAATATTTTTTTAAAAAATTCTTAAGCCCGCAGTTTTCACTTTGTCACTAGGGCCCAATAATAGTGTGACACTTTCCCGGGGGGTTTTGTTTTGAGAGCTTTTTTAAACAGTGGGGCCCTTTCATAAAAAGCGGGTCCCACTGGGAAAAGGGGGAAAACCATTGTGTACAGGGTAACTCAGAATCCACCCTCACCCAAAGGGGGATTTCACCCGCTCCCCCCTCCCCCTCCCTTCCCCATGAAAAAATCTCCTTTGGGGTTTTTATGGGACCGCACGTCTTAAAAATCCTATGTGCATGAAGCGCTGTAAAGTACTCTCCTTAAATGCTTTTTTTAAAACAGTGGGAAACAAGGAATGGGCTTCCCCCCCAATCATATATTTTGGGGGAAAAAAAATTCCCGCAATCAGGGAAAAAAAAACGCTGAGGGAGAAGAATATGGTTTTGGGGTTGATTTAATAAGTAAAAAAAAAAAAAATTGGGAAGATTCCTTTTAAGGATCTAGGGGCGTTTACAGTGCGCAGGTAACTTTGTATGCACACTCATACAGGGAAAGCTGTCTATCATGGATAAGACTGGCTACTGAATTCCATAGCCCAGAAAATCAGTAAATTAAATGAATAAGCCCCAGGTTTTACAGAATTTTTCCCCACAAACATGTTCAGTCCACTAGGGTCCCTGCCTACGTATACTCCCCGAGGCCAAGGGCCCTATTCAAGTGACTGTTTCCTTTTAAAACATAAATTTTAGGTTTTTTTCAAAATCATGTTGGGTAACATTTGTATTCACGTTCAAAATTTTGCCACTTTTGGTTAGCAAAACCTTTAAAAAAAAATTAATTAAAAATTCTTTATATAACATTTTATTCCTACTTTTTAATTAATGCATATTTGCCCATTTAACAGCAAACCAAGTCAAAATTCTACTTTCAGCCTTTAAAAAAACCCAAAAATAAATAGAATTTTTTTGGGTTGCAATATCACCCAGAGTACAATGAAAGGCACTTTGGTTTTTTTGTGTAGTGTTTATGCAAAAGGGGTAAAAAACTCTGCTCCATTTGCCTTCTCAACACGACTATCACACCCGACGATGTACTAGCTTTACTTTTAATACTATAATGGGAAAAAATGGGGGAACGCAGTACAAAAGGGGAGGCTATTTTATATTCAAAAATTTTAAATTATACTGCAAAGAGGGAAATAATTTTTAGATCTTAATAAAGGGAACCATATATTTCATTTTTTGCAGAGCTAAATTACTATTTTTCCGACTTTTTATCTGGAAAACTGAAAGGTGTATTGAAAAAAAACATGAATGCACATTTTCATCACATTTTACATTTTTGCATCTTTACTACCCTCTTCTATGTAGTAACTAATAATTCTGTCACTTTCCATGGAAAATTAGGAGGAACATAGCCGTAACATTTTCCCCTAAAGAAGTTAGGTACATTAATAACTTGTCTGCATCCACAGAGATATTATTGCAGGTTCTTCTTCATTAACTCTTTGTAAAATAACGAATTTTCATAAAATATAATTGTATGGGCTCTTTTGCAAGTAGATATTTCAGCTGTATGCCTTACAAGCAAGAAATGTAAAGGCCTTTTAAAATAAAGTAGTAAAGTAATATTTAAATATGTCCATCTTTTCTTCTGCATGAGGCTACTTTTAGGAGCTGCTTAACATAGTAGTCTAACCTGAATACCCTTGCACATAAGCCTTTATAGTTTACTTGGAGGGGCAGCCTTTGAACTACCTGTTAGACCTGCTTCAAAGGAGTTTTCTCACTATACTCTTTCACAGAGCCACAGCCAGCTTAAGATTCACACTTCCTGGTCAAGCTGTGGGTGGGTCTACAGCAGTAATTCGCATATCAACACTGCTATGCCTAGCTCGTCCTGTTACAGTGGCATGAGTATAGGGGGTTTATAAACTGTAGTGCACAAGGCTGAAGAGTTAAAGTTTGTCAGGAATTCCTTCTCTGGAGATAACACTCAGCAGGGAGTGACATCACTGTGGTCAGCAAGGGCTGAAGCAATGCAAGCAGAATCAGATGGTCGGTAACCCAGATAAGCCTGGTTACACAAGTGGTACATAAAATCTCCTCTATTTCCTAAGCAAAGCAAAGTCAGAACAATGTATTTAGTAATAGTCTTTGTTTACCTTTGCTTACATGTTTGAAGTAAATCAATGTGGTGAAAAAAATCTATTTAAGGGTTTTTCCCATCATGCTGTTTCACAGAGTCACAGGCAGCTTCAGATCCACACTGCTTGTTCAGACTGTGGATGGTTCTAGAACAGTGATTAGCAGTAGCTAGCTGAGCCATAAGTGCAGGAGATTTAGTCTGTAAGTAAACACATATCTAGCCTAGTCATACTATTTGTGCAGTCTTTTTAGTTTTCCCATTCAAATACTTTGTAGGGGTATATAAAAACAGAAACAGAGAGAAAGAGCATAAAAAACAAAGGAAACATTATACACCTGGAAGATCAACAGCCACCGTAAAGTTGGTAGTGAACAAGATATGACTCTAAGAAGTGTTCTCGGCATAGAGGTAACTGTGCATGGAAGGTAAGCAGAAGAGCTGTGACTATTAGCTTTTGTGAAAGTTGGATCATTTGTTATCGATTTATAGCTGTTGCCTATCATTGTAATCCTGCCTGTGATGACTGAACATAAGATGAATGCTGGACACAAAGGGCGACAAGTATGAACGGGGCTGCGCCAGAAATCTGATGTCTTTTCAGCCCAACATCTAGCACAGCCCTGTTCGTGATAGTTTTATATGGCCAGTACACCAATATCAGGCGCATTACAGAGCACAAGCAACACTTTGTAATGCGCCCGATATCGGGGGGCGTGCGGGAGGCGGAGCACACTAAAAGCACATGAAGCTATAGATTTATAGCTTTGTTACAGCAATTCTAGGCACATTATTGCTAGTAAAGGTAAATCACTTTCAAAGTGGTATACCTGAACCGAAAGGGAACGCGCGTAGAGGGGAACAAAAATCAGGCGCATTCTACACTTTTAAAAATGGGCAAAAAAAGTTATTTTTTAAAACGCCAAAAAATCATACTTCGCCCAAAATGCCAAAAAAAGGGAGGCTCAATGCTAGAAAAAAAATATTTCAGTTTCTTTTTAAAGGCTTTTTAAAAACCGATGCAGACTATTTTTTTCATTGCTTTCGTTTTTATTCATTCTAAGACCATTACTTTTTTTTATTTTCCGTTCATATAGTCGTATGAAGACTTGATTTTTTGGTAATTAAAGATGTACTTTTTAATGGTACCATTTCCCGGGTTCCCATTTACTGGGAAACAAAAAAAAAAGTGAAAAAAAACCCCACAATTACACCATATTTTTCTGTGGTTTCGTTTCTACAGCAACCCTTTTTTTTGGGGTTATAAATATGAAATTTCTTTTTTTTACGGGTCGGTATAAAAAATTTAAATAAAAACAAAAATATAAAAAAAAGCAATTTTTTTGACTTTTAAACCTTTTTTGCTCAGCCCCCATTTTTTTTCACCTATAGGGGCGGGTTATTTTTCCCTTTTTTTTTTTGGCGGGTTTTAAAGGGTGGTTTTTTTAAGTTTTGGGGTTTTTGGTTTTGGGGTTTTTGGTTTCCCAGGGTGATTTTCTGATCACTTTTTACTCCAATTTTCTGGGGACTTAAATGACCAAAAACGCATAATTTTGCCATTGTTTTTTTTTTTTTTCTACGACTATGTTCAGCGTACTGGATTGCATTTAATTGACATAACTTTTATGGATGGAGAATTACAAATTACATGCACGTTGTACTTTTTTATTTGTAAAATGGTGGGTGTTTTGAATTTGCTTTTAATATCTAATTTACTTTTAATATTTAAAAAGAAATAACTTTATTTTTATTTTTACACTTGAACTTGTAGGCCCCTTAGAGTACTTAACGACTAGAAGGCACAATTGTTTGTGCACCGTTTTGCATTGTGTATAAAATGCCAAAGACAGTTCTCCTATTACCCTCTGCCTAAGGTGATCAGAAAGCCCGGGAAAGGTTTGGGAAAAAAGTTTACCACAATTTTGAGAAAAGCAGGAAAAACCCCGACTGTTTTGTGTTTTCTGAAATTAACAGCTACAACCACCGTGAACGCAAATGAGCTCAACCGATTGAGCCCACTCCCCTACTTTTCCCTTTCTGGGCCTTTTATGTACCTTTTTCATCAAATGTTTGGTAAACCCGGGGGGAAAAAATGTAAAGGGTGACCCGGGGAAATTTTAAACCCCCTTAACGCCTTTAGACGTTTTCCATTCGTCCAGGGCGTTTTTGGGGATTTTATGCACCCCGGACGTATGGATACGTCCTGAATCGCCGGGGAAAATCTAAGCCAAGTTCCGCGTTTCCGGGCGCGAAAGGGTTTAGCTGTATATTACAGCTGACTTTCCCCAGCGTCGGCCCCCGACCACGGGTCACTCCGGGGGGGGGGGGGGGGGTTAAACCCCCTTAATTTTTTCGGGGACGATCGGGTCGCAAAAAAACTAAGAGAGACCGGGGGGAGATGGGTACTCCTGCGCTCTGTGGGGCGGCACCCAGCTGAAACGGATCGAAACGACCCGTGCAGCTTCCTCCCTCTGACAGACAGAAAGGAAGGCAGAGAACCCTTTCCGGGGTTGTCTGTCCCCTAAACGATGCCCCCCCCCGTCCCCTGGGGCAGGGCCCCCGGCTCGTGACTGACATTAGCCCAAGGAACCAGTTCATAGCAAAAAGGGCTATGCACTGTTTTCCAAATTGAATTAAAGGGGATCAAAAGATCTCTCTTTAAAATTCCCCTTGGGGAAAAGAAAAATAAAAAGGGTGAAAAAGGGAAAAAAAAAAGGGAAAACTTTAAAACACAAACACAAAAATTTTTAAATAAAAACACTACCCCCGCCCTTTTCCCCCTTTAAAAACCCGCCCCAAAAAAAGATCAAAAAAAATAAAGAAAACCCAAATTTTTGGGGATGGGCCGCATGCGTAACGCCCCTGCCCAATAAATCGGGCCATTTTAAATTTTAAAACCCCCTACGGTGAACCCGTAAAAAACAAAAAAAAAAACAATCAAAATTAAAAATTATTGTTCTTTTAACCCGGGAGCACAAAAAAATGGAATTAAAAGCGATCAAAAACTCCTAAAACCCAAAGTTGAAACCAAAAAAAAAACGTCAGTTCACCCCGGGAAAAAAAAAAACCCCTTAAAACAGCTCAAATACGGAAAAATAAAAAATTTTATAGTTTCTCAGAAAATTAGCGGCTTTAAATATTTTTTACAAAACTAAAAAACACTTTTTTTTTTTTAAAGTGCTTCAACAAAAAAAAACCCCTATATAAATTGGGGGTACCCGCCATAATCGTACAAACCCCAAAGATAAACCCAAACCCTTATCACGGATACGGGAAAACGGTGAGCCATTTTAAAAATAAAATTTTAAAAAAAAACACTACTGGGATTGAAAGTTTTTTTCTTCACCCTGGCCTCCAAAAAAATGGATTTAAAAAGGGCGATCAAAAAGCCTTGCCCCCCCCAAAAAAAGAAACAATTAAAACGTAAAACTCATCTCGCAAAAAAAACAAGTCCCTAACGCTCCAACACAAAAAAAATTTTAAAGTTAGGCCCTCCAGACTATGGGATGCAAAAACGTTTTTTTCCCCTGGTTAAATTTAAAAATTTGGGGGTTTTTAAATTGTATAGAAACAGAAAAAACATAAAAAAAATTAAAAATTTGGGGGTTATCGGTGTAAACTTAATTGCCCCTCTGAAAAGCTACCCCATGTCATATATACCGAACAGTGGCCGCTATAAAAAAAATAAAAAAAAAAAAACTAAAACCAAATTCTGTTTTTTTTTTCAAAACATCTCAAAAAAAAACCTTAAAAAAAAGTAAACCCATAGCAACAAAAGCTTTTCCCATAAGGGTTTTCCCCAAAAAAAATTTTAAAAACACATCCCGAAAAAAAAAAACCCCATACACAGTCTGCACACAGCAAAAAAAAAAAATTATGGCGTCAGAATAGGAAAACAAAAAAACGCAATTTTTTATAGACTATTTCTACTTTGAAAAAGGTTAATAAAACAAAAAAAACAAACCGTAAATTACTCGATTATAAGCTGGTTTTTCAGCAAAAATAAATTTTGTGCTGAAAAATGCGCCCCTCGGCTTATACTCGAGTCACTGTCGGCACCAGGCGGGTGGGGGTGGCCCAAATTTCTGACAGGGACGCTTCAGTTTTTTTTGCGGCTCCCCCAGGGAGCGCATATAACTGAAGGCCGGTGAGCGCACATTTTTCGGGGCGCTGCGCGGCCCGGGACTGCCCCCCGATCCCTTCACCTAAAATTTCGACTCCTCCGGGGCGCAAAGGTTTAAGGGATACCACTGCGTTGCACAGAGCGAGCGCTTTCCCTGCCCCCATTTGGGCCCCCGGGGGCCCCCGAGGCCTTTCCCCCTGTTTCCGGATTTCCTGGGGACAGGCAGCCCTGGTCATCACGCTGCGGCGTTTCCTGATTACCTCCCCCCTGTTGGGGCCGGAGAAGACCCGAGGGCGCAAAACGGAGGCCGGACAAACCGGAGGGGGCGGAGGCGGCCCAGGGGGAGGGTAAGTGGTTTTTTGTTTTATTTTTTTAAACTGCTATACCGCCTACAAGGGTGCCCTATACCCCGCCAAAACTGGCCCATTAACCCCCTAAAAGCCCCGCCCTATACCCGCCCACAGCGCCTATTTCCTGCCTACAGCTTGGCCCCAAAAAAACCTGCCCCATACCGCCACAAACCGGCCCTATCCCCGCCTACAGCCGGGCCCCCATAAACCTTTCCTACAGGGCCCGGGCCCCATAAACCTTCCTACAACCTGACCCCATACCTGCCTACACCTGCCTACAGCTGCCCATACCTGCCCCACAGCCTGCCCCAACCTGCCCACACTGCCTATACCTCCTTTCCCGCCGGCCCCCATACCTTTCCCCCATAAACCCGCCTAAAAGCTGCCTATACCCCGCCCCCATACCTCCTACACCCGGCCCCATACCTTTTGCCTACAGCCCCGGGCCCCAACCTGCCTACAGGCCCCGGGCCCAAAACCCGCCACACCTGACCTATAAACCCGCCTACACCTTCCCACAGCTGCCCAAACCGCCTACAGCAGCCCATTTCCTGCCCACACTTTCCTATACCTGCCTACAGCCGGCCCTATACCGCCCTATACCTGCCTACAGCTTCCCATAAAACCCGCCCTATACCCGCCTTTCAGCCGCCCTATACCTCCCATACCTTTCCACCCCAAACTGGCCTTTTAAAAGCCCTATACCTGCCTACAGCTGAAATATACCTGCCCTATACCGGGCCCACACTGCCTATACCTGCCCTATACCTGCCTACAGCCGCCCTATACCCGCGTTTGGGGCCATATACCCCGCAAATTCCCCGCGTATGGGGCCCCTATACCCTGCCTATAATCGGGTTTTTGGGGGCATATAACTGCCATTACATGCCTATGGGGGGCCCTATACTGCCTTTTTTTTGGGGCATAACCTGCCTATAACCTGCATATAGGGCCATAAAAACTGCCTAAAAAATTTTTTCCCATGGGGGCATTTAAAATACCTATGTAAATTTTTTTTGGTTTTCCATTTTTTTTTTTAAAAATTTACCATAGCCGCCGGGATTTTTTTCCCCCAGGCCCTTTTACAAGATTTAAAAAAGTTTTCCCTTTTTTTTTTGGGCAAAAGTGGGGTTTTCCCGGGTTAACCCGGGTCGGCCCTTTTACCGAAATACGGTATATAAAAACTATATCATTGTAATTGTACCGGGCCCCCATAGTAAAGTTATCACATATCATTTTCACTGCACGGCAATCCCGTAAAATTGAAACCAAAAAACAATGACCGAACTGCTTTTTTCCCCCATTTTCCCTTTCCCAATGCTAAAAAAAAAACTATGGAAAAACCTGTGCATCCAAAATGCACAGTACAACCCCTAAAAAATCCCCCGATGGGTGTTGAATCCAAAAAAGGGGGACTTCTGGGAAAGGTTTTTGCCTGTTTCCCGCTACTTTTGGGGGGTTTGCCAAAAGCGACAAAGGCCCCACCAAAATCTCGTTCCAAAAGCCAAGTACCCCCCCCCCTTTTCCCCCTAAACGCCCTCCATTCCCCCCAAAACAGCATTTTCACCCACATTTTGGGGTAATTTGCCCAAACTGAAAAATTGCTTAACAAAGTTTTTTAAAGGGGTTTTTTTTCCAGTATTTTCCCTTTTATATAGAAAAAATTTTAAAAACTAAAATTGCAATTTTTGAAAAAAAAAATTTTTTTTAATTTTCCCCAGCCCTTATGCTAAAAAAAAAAATTTTTGAAACACCTGTTTGGGGTCCCCTTTTAACCCCTCCAACCAACCCCCCCGGATATATTCATTTAAGGGGGTTTTATTTTCCAATATGGGTTCCCATTTAGGGGGGTTTTATTTTAATTTTAGCACCTTAGGGGGGTCCCCAAAAACCTGAAAATGGCCCCCTAAATAAAATTTGTATTGAAAATGAGAAACCCCCGAGTAAAAAGTAGGGGCTCCCCCTAAATTTTGGGCCTTTTTGGTGAAACCAAATAAATTTACTAAGGGGGCCAAAATATGGGGGAAAAATTTTAAAAAAGGGAGACCTGGGGGGAAAAATTATATTAAGTTGGGATTTACCTAGTCACATTTTCTGTATTCCGTGAATAAAATGGATAAATATTGAAAAATCTGCAAAAAAAGTGAAAATTTTGAAATTTCACCTCCACTTTGTTTTAATTTTTCTGTGAAAATATCTGAAGGGTTATGAAACTTCCTAAATAGTGTGTAAATACGTTAAGGGGTCTAGTTTTCTCAGATGGCGTAACTTATGGGGGTATCTAACATGCAGGCCCCTCAGCCATGTCAGAACTAGAGTGGTCCCTAAAAAAATGTATATTGCAAATTTTCTTGAAAATGTGAGAAATTACTACTAAATTTCTAAGCCCATCAATGTCGAAAAAAAAAAAAAAAGACATTTAAAAATGATGCCAACCTTATTGTGACATATGGTAGATGCTAGTTATAAACTATTTTGTGGTGAATAATTATCTGTCTTGCACGCAAAATTTTGCAACTTTAAAAATTTCGCAAATTTTTCCAAATTTATGAAATTTTGATTTTTTTTCACAAACAAACAAGGATTGTATGGATAAAAATTTCTTACTAACTTAAAGCACAATTGTCACGAGAAACAATCTCCTGAATCACATGAATAGGTAAAAGTGTCAAGTTATTCTCACATAAATTGACACATGTCAGATTTCAAAAATAGGGCTGTGTCAGGAGGTCAAAACAGGCTGGGTCCTTAAGGGGTTAAATTAGAAAAATTCTGAAAACTCTTAAAATATGTTTAACATAAAAATAGGTCATTTTCTGATAACACAATCCCTTTTCAGTTTCATTACTCACTGAGATTTCTGTTAAATCTACATAAAGGCATTATAGTCATTTCAGAATGACTATAAAAATATTCCATATGCTGGTATATTTGATGTAAATCAATATTGTTGTGAATTGTAAAAATATGCTGATTGATTCTCTATAATATTATCAAGCATTATATTATTGTCTGCAATTTCTGTGAGAGTTCTTGTCTGTAATTGTTTTAATGTCTCAAGAGAATCCCATCATTATTCTGTAATATTGACCCAGATGAGTAGGTGTCAATATCAAAGTCCCTCTTAACTGTAACATCAGAAAATCCTGACCCTGGCCATATTTAGCTTAATTCAACATATTAATAAAGCACTTGAAATAAAATATGTGTGCATGTGCTGGCATGTATAATATACTGCATGTGAATCTTGTAAACTTGTTGCTATATTGTAATGTAACTTACTGATGTCAAATTCAGTTGACTGCATGCAATTTTTTGAAATGCCTTTGATTCTCACCTTTAACCTTAAGCCCAAATACTGAAAGAACTATATATATAAATATACAATTAATTGATTAATATATAAGCATTCCTGCTTGAAAGCTGTTTTTTTGTCCTTTAAAACTACAAAGTCCAGAATCCTTTGCTGTGTTTTTTTTTTTTTGTTATTCTCTCTTGACCACAGTCTCACTGTTTTCCTACCTCTAAAAGTCTTCAAAAGTAAGACCAAATGGGTTTGGTTTCAAAGACTGTCCTGATCTCCTGGGCTTAACATAGAGCTGTTTCATGTGTGTTGAGACCCAGAACCAGGCATAGTGATTGACAGCCACAATCAACAGTGATGGTACTGTTCTCCATTATATCAGTGATCTGAAGATACAAGTCTCCCATGGGGAAAAGTGAAAAAAGTACAAAAAAAGTAAAAAAAAAGTGAAACACAAACAAAAATTAATATAGAAACAGCACCCTTTACATGCATCTGTGCTCCCGAAAAGAGACAAAATAAAAAAGCAAGCATATTTGGTATTGCCAAGTGCATGTCGACCTACCTTATAAATCTGTCATTATGCTAAACCCACTCAGTGAACGCAGTAAAAAAAAAAAAAAACAGAATTGTGATTTTCTTTTATTATACAGCACACAAAATGTAGAGATGAGCTCATTTCCCAAAAATTTGATTCGTTCAGAATTTATTCGTAACAAATTGCATTAAAAAACTGCTATCTCCTGGCTGCAGAGAGCCTGTATGGTGTTGTAGAACATTGTGCCACGCAGTAATATGCATAGGGAGCATGGTTTGGTATTGAAACAATGCTGTGATTTAGTATGACAGGCAGATGACAGGCGCTGCTCTTATAATCGCTTCACTTCACTTATCTGGGCAGTTATGGGGTCAAAACTGACCAAATAACTGAAGTGGGAACGCAGCCTGACAGGGTAATGTCAGCGCCAGCTAGAAAGAACTGAGCAGAGGGTTACTATAGCGTCAAAGAGCACACTCCTTTTACACCGTCATCAGATGCTTCCACAGATTATGACAAAACCTGTTCTGTTAAACTCTGATACATGTAGAGCTACAAAGAGTTACTTTTATCACTTATTGTGGAGAAGTATCTTTGAAATACAGTGTGTGTATTTCTCACATACACACATCTCCATTAAAGGCAGGTTATTATTTTGGGATATTGCTGTCTGCGCCAAAGAGTTACTTTTTTCACTTATAAGGTGGAATCTGTGGGCAGAAATTAAAGCGTGGCCATGGACCTAATTTTGTCACCACGGCCCTGCGTCAACATATGCATCATCACCATCCAGTGGCCTGGGAGAAATATATCTCAGATGTGGAGGTCCATCCTGTCGCAGCAACAGCACCCAGTGGTACGCATCCCATTTCAGGCAGTCAATGCTCCACCACCTCGGCCGAAGGGAGCTGTTTGTCTTTCCCATCATCTACCAGTACAGATGCTCCTTGCTACTCATTGCACCAACAGTCGTTCACTGAGGTGATTGCTAAGAGTCAGCAGTATGTGTCCAGCCGACCTATGGCATAGAAGCTGACCATGCCTCTGACCACGTTGGTGGTACTGCAGTCCTTCCCTTTTCAAGTGGTGGACTCTGCACCGTTCAGAGAACTGATGGCTTGTGCCAAGCCGAGATGGAGAGGTGGAGAGTCAGTGCAGTGGGGGCCATAGTTACCCCAAGGAGAACTCGCTTGTCCAACTGAAATGTGGAGAGACTCACCTTTTCAAGATGAATCAGGTGTGGATCAGCCAGGTATTCCACACACCAATGCCTGATGCATCAGATTAGATCAGCCATGCCGCCTCACCCAAATTTGGACAAATGAGTCTGGATTCTTCTGGCTACCTGCCTCAGCTATATTCTGATGCTGCCACTCACCTGGTGCCACACATCTGCTGCCAGCTGCTCCTTCTACCACCCACCATCTTTACCAGGGACTGTTATTGCCACCCACCTCCCCACTCTTTACTGGGTCATAATGTAGCCTTCTGATGCTGCTGCCACCACACCACTGTGTAATTGTGCCAATCTGTGGCCTACTCATGTTGCTGCCATGTCCACAATCTGTCATTGTGACACTCTTTAAACTACTCATGCTGCTGCCAAATCGACAACTGACCACTCTCTCACTTAACCACCCTGTGGTATAATAATGCTGTTTCCACCCTCCACCACTCTATGTTTTGTTTTCCCCTTATTTTAATCTGTCAGAAGTAAGGAAAAGGGCAAACACAACCGACTCTGTCTTCGGAGAAGCTGTAAGCCTAGTATGACATGGTCCTTTGTTTGCATCAGGATTGTCTGATGATTAGGTAGCCAAAAGCAGGAGTGGAATCAAAACACAGAACACATGCAAATATTCCATTTACTTGTTATCTCTTTTTTTATCAACTCCTGTTTCTTTTTAGCTTTAGCAATACTGATGGATTTTTGACCGAAAGCGGACAATGACGAATCAAAGGAAGGGCAAAATGGACAGTGACGTCAACGCAAGATTTCTGCCGACACCCTCTCCAGTCTTTCGGGGAGGGGTGGGGGGGCTCTACATGTATCAGTGGTTACCAGAATCACCACAAAAAGTGAAAAAGTTAACTCTTTGCCACAGATAGCAAAATCCCTACAGACTGAACTGGATGGATTTCAGATGTGTGTAGGGGAGACATACACACACTGGATTTGACACAGAGTTCCCAACAATAAGTGAAAAAATTAACTCTTTGCCACAGATAGCAATGTCCCAAAATAAAAAAACGTTGGTTCAGGAACAGGTGTGTATACAGTATGACACACACCTCTGTACTTGGAAGGTATTGCACTCCTGTAATTCAAAAATCAGAAGTATTTGCACAGAGTGCAATCTACTGCTGCTACAGAGAGATGCTTGTGTATACAAGACACAGTGACAAGTGGCAGAATTTAACATGGCTGCCGTAATTATAGGGCTGTGACATCACAGAATCTGTCTGGCTGCTAATTGGCTGCCTGTCTGTACATGTCATTGAGGGCGTTCCTTTCTTCTTCCCATAGTTCTTTGACCCATGTCCCACCTTGTGCGCGCGGTCATTTTATTTTTGTTGCCAAAAATTGCCATGAACTTTAGCTTCGTTCAGAATCAAATTTTTTATGAAATTATAAACGAATTCCACTTCATTAGACTTGATTCGCTCATCTCTAATAAAATGGAATAAAAAGCAATCAAAAACTCATATAAATGCCAAAGTGGTACCAATGAAAATGTCAGCTTTACATAATAAAAACGTTTTTTAAAGCACTTCAGCATTAAAAAATAATATATAAATTGGGTATCGCCGTAATAGTATCGACGCACAGAGTAAAACTAACTTGTCATGGATACTGCACGGTGAGCGCTGTAAAAAATAAAAATAAAAAACAATATCAAGATTGTTGTATTTTATTCAAAACGCCTAACAAAAACGTTTACAAACCCCATAATGGTACTAACATCAACTCATCGTGAAAAAAACAAGCCATTAATCAGCTCCATATACATAAAAATAAAAACAATATCAGACTATAATGATATAAAACACATTTTTTATAAACCAATTTCTATTGTGTAAAAGTTACAAAATATAAAAACTATATAAAATTTATATCATTGTAATTGTACCGACCCACATAGTAAATTTACTATGTCATTTAAATTGCACGAAAAATGCTGTAGCATTGAAACCCAAAAAACAATGACGGAACTGCGTTTCCTCCCATTTTCATGACCCAATGCTAAAAAAAAACACGGAACACCTGTGCATCCAATATGCACAATAGACCCCTAGACGAGATTCATCAAGGGTGTTGAATCCAAAATGGGGCGACTTCTGGAAGTTTTCACCTTTTCTGGTACTTTGGGGCTTTACAAATGTGAAATGATATCCACAATAATCTGCGTTCCAAAAGCCAAATAGCGCTCCCTTCCTTGTACATCCTGCCATGTACCCAAATAGCAGTTTACACCCATATATAGGGTACTGCTGAACCTGGAAGAAATTGTATAATAAATTTGGGGTGTTTTTTTTCCGAAATTCTTTGTAAAAACTTAACATTTTCCGCTAAAATTGCAGATTGTTGGAAAAAAAAGAATTTTTCATTTTCACAGCCTAATGCTAAAAAAATTGTGAAACACCTGTGGGGTCAATATACTCACTACACCTCTAGATGTATTCATTCAAGGCTTGTGACTTTCATAAATTTTAATGCTACTCATTTAGAAGAATTACCTAGACATTATGTAGCCCTGTTATATTAGTTTATGTATAGAGCTGGTATTTGGTTGCAGTACATTATTTCCTGGGTGGAAATAGTTTATACTTCTAAAGAAAACGTAAAAAAATTATCCATAAAACATCAAAATAGCTGATAACCATGTTATTATATATTGGTGTTTGTTCATATAAACATATTTATAGATAATATTAAATATTATACATTGCTTTAAATCCGCCAAATACTGCCACAATGATAGACCCAGAGATGCTTCCCAATCTCTGTTACATTACTAGATACCACACTATTCATGGTTTCCAACAAATATCTTTGTAAAACTATGCATGCAAGTTATACTTGCACAGTTATAATTGGAATGAACCCTGGTAAGAAAAGTGCTAAGGTGAGCCTTTTACTCATTTATATCCTAAAGAAAACAAGCAAACCAAAAATCAAGAGAATTCAATATTTAGTTTAAATTAAAATGTGTGCATTCGTAAACCAACATTATTTGCTTAAGGGCAATGTGCTCCCCATGCTTTAAATCGAGCATAGTTATTAATCTTCATTAAAAAAAAGTATTCATTTTAAATTATGTATACTTTGAAATAGCTTTTGCCTGTATTCTGAGAATTATGCAAATTTTAGTAGAAGATCTTTATTTAAAAAGCCACAGTTTAGCTATGACTTGCAAAATAAGGATTTCAAATAATTTCTTTAATTTCTTGCAAAAGCAACCAAAACAACGAAAAAATAAATTTAAAAAAGGCTTTTCCTATCTTGGCAAATGTTGTCCAGTGAGTGATGACTACTCAGTGATGTTGCAATGATGGCAAATAGTGATGATGTAGTATCTCAGTACAGTAAAAGCTTAAAGGGGTTGTCGCACTACAAGGATTGTTTTTATGTAAAAGATCTTGCAAAAACAAGTCACTTTGCAATATGTGTCCATTAAGAGTATCCTACCTATTCTGAGATACCCCCTCTTGTATGGGCTGCATCAGCTCCTCAGGTCGCTATAGCTACAGGCCTGTTTGATCTATCCTGATAGGCTGCCAGCAAGGATTGCAATAGCTACAGACTTGGCCTCTACTGCAGCCTAGTAGAAGCTAGTAAACAAGCCCCTGAATTAAAAGTGAAACCAAGAAAACAGGACTTAAGTGAGATGAATCAATGTACTGAGACAACCCCTTTAACACAAACATGTCAGGTGGTTAATGCAACTCTCCCAAATATGATAGAAAGAGAGAAGCTGAGCTCTTTGATTTGTAGGATTATATGATTTGAAGTATGATATGGTAACCCAACCTACATACAGTGATTGACACTTTGCTCTGGACACAAACTGATCCAGAAAATGCTGTCAACCACTGAGTGTGGGTGGGGTAAGTAGGACTTGCACTATCTTTTTACCAGTTCCAGATTACTGTTTATGCCTCTATCCTGACCATGCAAATTTTAATTTTCTTTAGTAAACATGGGCTTGACTATCTCCCACACAGTTTTTCTACAATTTTTTTTACCTTTTTTTCTGTGATATATTTGGCTTTACTTTTATGTCAGGTTTCACTTTTTTGTTTTAAACAGTAAAGGTGACACTAAAAAGTTTTTGTAATTGTGTCACCTTTCATCACGTACATTTAAATATAGGTGAAATAAAGCTTTGGAGTCATTGGGGGTACACAAGTTGTGGTGTTGGTTATTTTTGAAATAATATATTATTTTTTGAATGTTTTATTATTTTATTTTACATATGGTGCCTCCTATAAGATCAGAAAAAGACCTGTGGGGTTGAGAGAAGGTGGGGGGGGGGGGTCATTTTTATATAACTTTTTTTTGCTAATATACAGGGGTAATACAGCCCCAGAAGTCACTGCAGAGATAATCTGCATTTGATAAGAGGAAGCAGCTCATGCAGTTACTGAGCTGGTGCTAGAAAGAAGGAAGATAGGAGGCTTCCTGCTTATCTATGTATAGAGCGCTCATATAGTGCATTATGAACAATAATTGGAAAGGCAGGGATGGTTATAACATGTCCCTGTCTTCTCAGTGGAAAGCTCCGCTAATACTGATAGCCTGCTCTCCACTGACACAGCTGCTCACTTTCCACAGACCTTTTAGAATGTCTGTGCAGAGCCTATGGGCAACTACTTCTAGTTAACGGAGTGCTGTCAGGCTTTTCTCTCTTTTTTACTCAGAAATCCTGCTCCAAATCATATAAGCCCATATATCACAGAGCTCAGCTTCTCTCCCTCTATCATATCCTGCTCTCAGATAGGGTACTGTAAAGCACCTTACATGTTTGCTTTAACCATTACAGAAATCTACATAGCTTACAATTTAACTTTCTCAAGCTGCGACACAATTAAGGCAGTTAGTTGTGTTGTCCAAGTATAATAATGTTGCTGTATTTTGTAAAGTCGAGTGTGAGCAGAGGGCAGATGTGCTCTGAAAGACGTTCTGTACACTAAATCATTACTGGAGCCTTGTAAATGATTAACAGAGTGAATGTTTTGGATGAAAAATTGCCTTTATTCTTTTTTTCCTTATTTTAAGACAATGACATACTTGCTATGACCCAGAAATAAAGTAAAGTAGAGAACACTGTGCTAGTCGAAGTTCTCAAGGCACAAATATTAGAGGCAAAGTAATAACACAAGGGAATCATTTGCTAAGTTACAAATAAATCAAGTCTTGCACAAAACTCACAGAACATATCTGGATTAAAATGTCTTAGGACCATCTCACTAAGGAGTATTGCAGCATATACTTCATTCATGACATCTGAAATTTAGAAATATTATAAACAATAGATTTTGACATACTGGAGCAGATGAGAATACATCTCCTATGCTTGGCGTTAATGTATATATTGTTATAAATGACCAGTGAAACTTTTACACTAGTCATGAGAAAGCTTTAGTTGTTCATGTGCCCTTTGCTCTTCATGTGCACAGTCTATGTCTTCACATCACATTTCCTGCCTCTGTCACACATTTCAATCAAGAAACCCTGAGATAAGCATCCTGATACCATGGCTAAACCATAGGAAACAATAGGCAAACATAGGGATGTAGAACAGTTTAACTTCCTGCACCATATTTACCATGTTATCCGTTCTTAAATCACAGCAAAAGCTATTGAAAATCACTGTAAAAGCTGAGATAACTGTCTGTGCAACAATATCATTGTGTTATCTGTCAAGTTAAAGTTTGATACATCTGCAGTGTTTTCAATAAAGCGCATAAAACGCAACTGCAAAACATGCGTTGGGTTTTTTTTCTCCTTGCCCTCTATCAGATTGCTTTAAGTGAAGTATGTGGCATTTATCCATCAGAACAGACCCAGAGACGCATCTAACAATTAGCAGTGACTTTATCACTGCTTGCAATGAAGAACACTCAGCAGCGTTCACATGAGAGATCACCGCTGCGTGTTTACATCGCGCCTGTTGGGTCCGTCTTGCGGATGCGATCCAAAAATTGCTGTCATTTTTTTTATCACATCCGTAAGACGGACCCAACAGGCGCGATACAAACATGCAGCGGTGATCTCTCATGTGAACACTGCTGCGTGTTTGTCATTGCCGAAGTGATAAAGTCACTGCTAATTGTTAGATGCATCTCTGGGTCCATTCTAATGGACCCAGAGACACATCAGAAAAGCGTATGTTCATATGGAGTGAAGAGGCCGTGTGAACATACCCTTATAGCTATTTGTATATATTTATTTATATAATATTTATTATTTTATAACAAAAAAATCATTATAGGTTCTGGTAATGCTATTGTTGTTTAGCCGCTGGTTTGCAGGAGGAAGCTGGCTATGATTAGGTGTGCTTGGGGTATGTTAGTAGCATGACCTGATGTGATGTGATGTATTTGGGCATGGTTAGAATTGTGGCACGGTGTGATGTCAAATGCTTTGGATGGTTACAAGCATAAACCATTGTGATGTCACATGCTTGCTCAGGGTCCAGTGCACTGTTTGGCCAGGAGCCCTTATTACTTTTAAGGCAACCATAACTTAAATTGCCTTTTGTTCAATACATCTCTGCCTTGGCCCACTCAGGTATTCATCGGGATAATTTTTTAAAGGTATCCTGACTGTTATCTTTGATTGAGGAAGAAAACTTGATGTGAATGGAGTCACTTGCTAATTATCTCATGAACTATTCCTTGCTATGTATCAAAGAGTCAGAGTACCACAAAAAATGTCACAGGCAGCCAGATTGCTTTGGATCAGAGAAAATGGTCAAGGGCATTTTTGATCATTAATATCCATTTATTAAAATTACTATGCAATGTGTCTCTATAGTTGTAGACTACACACTTGCATAGACTAATTCTGCAACTAAATGCCCATCTATCCAACCAATACTTTGTGATAAGCTATAGTATTCTGATATACTGGCTAATGTTTCCAAAAGTTCTTGTCTTTTCCTTCATTATACTAATATGCCTCCAGTAATCTTAAAGAATTACTTCTACATGACAATATCTGCTACAGTTTTTTATATTAAAATAAAACTTATGTATTTTGTAACAGACAGATAGATAGATAGATAGATAGATAGATAGATAGATAGATAGATAGAGGGACAGATAGATCGATCGATCGATAGATAGACAGATAGACAGACAGACAGACAGATAGATAGATAGATAGATAGATAGATAGATCGATCGATAGATAGATATAAATAGGAAATTAATGACCCCCACACTACAAACAATAAAACACTAATAATAATAATAATAATAATAATAATACCACATTTATTTAGGTTATAAACATTATAAGTGAATTCACCCAGAGCTCGCTACATGCTAAAAAGTGATGTATTGTGGAGATACAGCAACTGTTTGAGAATAACAGTAGGAAATTGTTTAAAAGAAACCTAGTAAAGAGAAATGCAGTACTTAAACAGCTATAACTCACATCACCCAATTCGTGTAATCTCATTCTTGAAGAGCAAGTCTCACAGCCCCCGTGGCTCTTCTAATCCAAAAAAGATTGTAAACAGTGAGCTTAAACTAAGAGGTTATAAACTACTGTAGGAAAATCCTATTACTTCCTATACGTGACAGCCAAAAACCCCCCAAAATTCTTGCCCCCAAAAAACCTTTTTTTTTTTTAAATTCTTTTGAAAATTTACTTGAAAGTTTTTGTACTTTTTTTTCACAACAGGAAAAAGTTTAGCCCCAAAAATGTAGAAAAAGGGTTTATTTTTTTGCTAAATACTACACAGAGGGTTTCCCTGATATACTAATGCTAGACAAATGGAAACCATGACATATTTTTGCCCAATATGGCTATTGGGCATCTAAAAATCATCACTTCTGGTGGGTGTAGGGGTGTGTGGGGTTAAAGATCACTACTTTTATTAACATAATTTATGTTAAAGAGGCTGCCCATTATTTTATAAAAAAGGAGTTTTGTGGACAGAAAGGTTTAAAAAAGAAACTTGAACCTTAAAGGGGTTTTTTCACTACAAAGATTATCTTTCAATATGTAGGGAACAGTAAATCATGTTTTCCAAATAGATTGTTTTGTTTAATTTTTCTTTGTTGAGGAGATAACGATGATTTTATCAGCTCTTAGTGCACCCAGGGTTTTTTGGTTCTGCCTGCCTGGTTTGTCTTTTTGTAGCGGGATGAAAATTTCACAAGGTTGGTGCACAGAGCTCTTGGCAGCTTGAGAGCTTGAGTGTTGTTTGATCTCACAATCAAAGGAGACTAATTTTACTTTTTTTAAATTTTGGGTCTGAAGCTTTTTTGGTTTTTTAAAAAAACACTGCTGCTTCATGTCAAAGAATTAGCAAATTTTAAATTAGCTGATATACTAACCAGGGCATGACCCAATCCACAGTTGCCCAAAAAAGAGTTGCATAATTTTGGCTTCTAAAAAACAGTTGGGAGCAACCCCTTTAACTCCCTGGGGGAAGGCCTGTGCCCCCTGTACCCCCCCAAATGCCAAATGGCCCCTGGGGAAAAAAACATTTGCTCATCGGAAAAATATCGGGCTGCGTTAAATCTGGCTCAGATTCAGTGTCAATCATTAACTTAGAGAATGGAGCCAGTGATTTGGGTGCGCGGTTGCAACAGAAACACATGTTTAATGGGTTTGTAATAATATTACTTAAACCTGTCCGTGTTCAACTTCACACTGGTTCCAATGAACTTGTGACAAAAATTGATTCAGAATGCCTCAACCTCAAATTTTTTTTTCTTAATTTTTTTAATCCTCAAAACCTAACCTAACCCCAACCAAAATTGGGGTTAGGGTTTTTACTGGCGATTAAAGGTTAATTTACCACTAGATTGTGTTCCCTTACTTCACTTCTGGTACAATGTTACATCCAATTTTCTCTAAAGTGCACCGAAAGTGATGTTGGCTGGGAGCACCCGAACCAGAAAAAAACCGGCAAAAAGTTAAAACCCCTCCCAAATATGGGTTAATGTTGATATTTTGGTAATTAAAGATAAAAATTCATTCAGGTTTATTGGAGTCTCTGATTGGTTGCTATGGGCAGGAAAGTCAATTTTAGACTTAGATAGTTTTCATACATGTGGCCCTTAACTGCTTGCTGTTTGATTTGAGCCAAATCTAAAGTAGAACACTAGTTTGTATAGACCTTGAAATACTTTATTCTCAGACTTTTCTGCAACGAGCTGCATCTGGTAAAGACAACTATTTGTACTGTAAAAAGAAAAGGTCATGGTGGGAGAAGAAGTAGATTTATTCTGAATATTTAACCAATTTACAGACATTGCTATGTGTTACACTGAGGATATACTATATAGCAATGAACCAACCAAAAAATGGCAACACAAAAATGCTAGAAAATATATAAATTGTATTGGCAAGTAAAGATATAATATAAATCTAAAAACATATTCAGAGATGTACCCAGCACCCAATATGAAAAAAAAACACATATGTCATAAGGTCTATCCAGTGGGACTTAATCGAAATTAAATATTCAAACACTGGTCACAAGAAATATATATGTAAAAATATGTACAGATCTAGTGATAGTTATCAATGAATGATACTTAACCCAGGATAAATCCAGAAAAAGTAAAGTGACGAGCCTCAAGTTGGTCTGTTGGTCATTTTGGTTGGTTGGTAACTTTTTCTAGATTTAATTTTGATTAAGTCCCAGTGGATATTATGCATTTGTGACCTTATGACCATACGTGTTTCCATATTGGGTGCGGTGTACGCCTCTGAATATGTTTTTATATCTATATTTTATCTTTATTTGTCAATAAACTTTATATTTTTTAACATTTTTGTGTTTTTTTTTTTTTTTTTGTTTGCTTTAGTATGTTTTTTCCAATGCATGCTCATGTTTAGTTTGCATAGTTCCGGATTATTTGTGTTTGGTTCTTATATAGCAATACAGATGAAATTAATTTTACCAATCTTATTGGGATTCCTTTTAAGTATATATATATATATATATCTTAAAGGGAATAAAGTCTCTAATTGTGTAACATTCAGTCTTTTTAGAGGCCTATTATAGGAAATTTAAACTTTCACACAAACAGCTGCCATCCTAAACATGTCATTAGAAACTTGCCAGTGGTCGAATATATGAAAGCTCAACGTTATTGTATTAAAGTTGAGTGATATATCAAAGAGTGTCAACACATTGACAACAGGATGATATCTAGGGGCTATACCCATTACATCTTAAGCACAGCCAGAGATGAGGACCAGACAGGATCACTTGTTTACACAGAACAAAATAAAATGTCAAAAAAAAGTATCTAAGGAACATAAACCATTGCTCACTACGTGGTATAGTAAAAATTTCTACAAAATAGGGGAGACAATTAATCTGTTCTTGATGCAGCAATTTTTTTAACCATTCATTCTTCCATCCTCACCATAGAAATAGCTGTATGAAGGCTTGTTTTTCACAGGACAAGTTCTAATTTTATGGCTCCATTTAATATACCACAGGTTTGTATTTGGAAAGCAAATAAAAATTCTTTGTGGGTTGTAAGGGAAAAAGAATCACAATTGTTTGTATGTTTGATAATATTTTAATGGAGTTTGAGATATTACTCTTTACTTAGTTTATTTTGCATGTTAATATGATTCTGATGGTACCACTATTTATGTAGTTTTCTTTGTTTTACTATTTGCATTGGCATTTTAAACCACCAATACAATTTTTATTGGTAGCATTTTGAGATTCATTCTTCCCAATACTATGAACAACAGTACATGTATGAGGAAACTTAAAAGGGGGTTTCTCACTACAAAGATTAGCTTTCAACATAAAGGGAATGGTAAATGAAGACTTTTTCTAAATACATTGGTCAATAGATTTTACTTTAGTCATGAGATATTTTATCAGCTCTCTGAGCGCACATAGGTTTCTATGGCAACCTGCATTTCAGGCGGACATCTGTTATTTGATGAGCTGAGAGCAGGGACTGACATCACCCAATAACTGTAACGGATGCTGGTAGTGGATCCGCTGGACCACTGCAAGCATCTAAGTAGAACCCGGTTTTCACCAGAGCCCGCCGCAAAGCGGGATGGACTTGCTGCGGCGGAGAACTACCAGGTCGCCCCACTGGCGTGACTTGCTTGCGGTGGCAGCCAAGGCAGTGCATGGTACAAAATTGTGAGACGTAGGCGAAGTCGGGGACAGGCAAGAGGTCAGGGCAGGCGGCAAAGGTTCGTGGTCGAGAAACAGGAGCGTAAAGGTTTGGTACACGGAAGACAGCTACGAGGCAGAAGACGCTTTCTCTAAAGGCAGTACGGCACTAAAGATCCGGCAAAGGTGACCCGGAAAGAAGGAGGTTAAATAGGGTCACCTGCCAGCCTTTACCAATAATGGGCTTACTGGCCCTTTAAATTCCCGAGAGCCGGCGCGCGCGCCTAAGGTGCGGGCATGCGCATACCGGCTGACCAGGAGGACGCGGGAGCGCAGTCAGGTAAGGGGGAAGCCGGGACCCGACCCGTGGCAGCACGAGTGCGTCCGCAGCCCGGGCGAGGGGCTGCGGGACCACTCGTGACAGTACTCCCCCCCCCCCCCCAGGCCTCCTCCTCTTTCTGGTTCGGAGGAACCTCAACACGAGACCGCGGTCCAGGATGTTTTCCTCAGGCTCCCATGATCTCTCCTCCGGACCGAATCCCTCCCAATCAACCAGGAATTGCCGTTTACCCCTAACCGACTTCATAGCCAAGATCTCTTTGACCGCAAATATGTTGGAGGCTACAGTCTCAGGAGAGGGGGGGGCAACTTTTCTGGAGAAGCGGTTCAACACGACGGGCTTCAGGAGGGATACATGAAAAGAATTTGGGATCCGCATGGTGGGTGGGAGTCGGAGCTTATATGCTACAGGATTAATACGGCTCAGGATTTCAAAGGGCCCAAGGAAGCGCGGACCCAGCTTGTAGCTGGGGATTTTCAACCTGACATATTTGGCGGACAGCCAGACCTTGTCTCCAGGAGACAAGGTTGGAGCCGGTCTCCTCTTTCTGTCCGCCTGAGCCTTCATACGGGCAGCAGCACGCTGCAGGGACTGACGAGTCTGCTCCCAAATGCCAGATAAGTCGTGGACCAAGGCATCTACAGAGGGAACCTCGGAGGAGGAGGGCAGAGGGAGAGGAGGGCGGGGATGCCGGCCATATACAATAAAGAAGGGAGACGCGCCTGAAGCCCCTGAGTCCAACGAGTTGTATGAAAATTCGGCCCAGGGTAGGAGGTTGGCCCAATCATCCTGGCGAGCAGAAACAAAATGACGTAAGTAGCTGCCCAGAATCTGATTGACCCTCTCTACCTGGCCGTTAGATTGTGGATGGTATGACGAAGAGAAGTCTAACTTCACCTGCAGTCGGGAACAGAGTGCGCGCCAGAACTTAGACACGAACTGCACCCCACGATCAGAAACTATGTGCTGGGGCAGACCGTGCAGTCGGAACACGACAATAAAGAAAAGGGAGGCAAGACCTGATGCTGAAGGAAACACGGGCAGTGGGACGAAGTGCGACATCTTCGAAAACCTATCCGTAATGACCCAGATCACGGTGTTACCCGAAGAGGATGGAAGTTCGGTGATGAAATCCATCGCCACATGGGACCATGGAGTACTGGGCGTAGGCAGGGGTCGCAGCAGCCCGAAAGGACTGTGGCGGGGTACCTTATTCCGGGCACAAGTAGCACAGGCATCCACGAAGTCCTTAATATCTTTAGCCAGCCCTGGCCACCAGTAGAACCGAGAGATCAATGGATCTTCGGGCCCCAGGATTTCCTGCCATCAAAGAGCAATGTCCCCAATTCAGTATTCTCCTGCGCAGCGACGGCCGAATGTAGGTCTTGCCAGGGGGTATCTGCCGAAGGAGGACAGGTGCTGCTTGGATCAGGCGTTCCGGAGGTATAATGTGTTGGGGCTGCGGCTCCTCTCCAGTGATGTCAGATGCGCGAGAGAGAGCATCCGCCCTGATGTTCCTTTCGGCTGGGCGAAAATGGATCCGGAAGTTAAATCTTGAAAAAAAAAGAGACCACCGTGCTTGCCGAGGAATTAGGCGCTGGGCCGACTGTAGATAATGAAGGTTTTTGTGATTCGTATATACCTCAAAAGGATGACGAGCTCCCTCCAGGAGATGCCGCCACTCCTCCAGGGCCATCTTGATAGCGAGTAATTCTTGGTCCCCAATAGCATAGTTCCTCTCAGCTGACGAGAAGGTCTTGGAGACGAACCCGCAGGGGATGGTTCTCCCCTTGGGACCTGTGACGAAAACAGCCTAGTCCGCTGTTTACCCTTGCCCACACCGGCACAGGGAGAACCAGGGAGGACGAGAGAACACTCTCCTCGTCCAGAACCCTGAACGGCTGCCACCAGTTTCTGGTTTAGTTATAAGACCGGTCCGTGACCAATCTTATAACAAGGCCGAAACCAGCCTTGGGGTAGCTATATATCATAGACCGAGTATTAGGCGTGTGAGGCCGTTGATCAAGACAGACTAACTCAGATTAAAGTTTATAGATTTAATTAGCCGTGGAGGGCACACTAGACAGATAATATATACACGATGGATAACAATATACAGGTAGGAGACAGATGCAAATACAGTTATGGAGTACAGACAAAAGGCAGTTAGAATAATCAAGTTACCGGTTGCTTGCTTGTGGCCCGGCCGCATGGGGGGCAGATGTGGCCTGGCTGCTGAGTGATGATGTCACGGACCTGCTCTCAGGCACCCCCCTCCTCTCTGGATCAAACAGGAAGAGCCAACTCTGGCTCCTGGCTTATATCTGCGAGGGGCAGCCCACTGGGCAGCCCCCTACACACCCCTGGGACGGCCTATGCACTCCTCCCACTCAGGTCATGCAGTTTCTGATGCAAAACCAAAAATGGACGATAACTTGGCAGGGCATTGGCACAGACCCGCGCCAGTGGTACCATCCGAACCGTCTGGGCTTTCCTGACGCCTGGATATCAAACATGCTTATCTTCTGGACCCCGTAGGCCCGGTTCTGGATATCTCCGTCCCCTGGCGTCCTGGAAAACCGGGAAATGGGCGTGTGCGTGCCCCGGACGAGGGGCTGCGGGACCACTCGTGACAATAACCAGACTGAACTCTGAGCAAGATCTAGATATAACAAGATTAGCTTCAGTAAACAAAAGGCACAAGTGCTGTGAGGACTGAAATTGCTTCCTTTCTCTTTAATCTTGTTAGAAATAAGATCTCCTGCACTGTCCGAGCTCCTGGTCTCAAAGTTGCATATGCTAATCACTGCTGTAGAACTACCCATACCCTGAGGAGATAGAATGAGTGCAAACTGCCAGTGAGTCAGTGAAACAGGTTAGTGAGAAAACCCCTTTAAGAAACATACTTGTACATCCAATACCTATATCAGATAATTTCTAGAATCTTATGATATGTTTTAAAACACTTAACTGGCCATCAAGGTGACAATAAGGGCCACATGTATAAACCTGTTTAGGTCTAAAACTCACTTTTTTGGCCCATAGGTTACTATGGGCAAACAAGTGAGTTTTAGAACTAAACAGTTTCATACATGTGGCCATAAAAGATTGCAAGTAATAGTCACAAAAATATTAACAGGCCTACCAGTGATAGAGATTTGTGTCATTGCCTACTGAATAGGAAAGCATTTTGGATGTTACATTTGGATACAAGGTCCCCCAAATCCTTAACTGAAATCAGACTTTATGTACTTTTATGAAAATAACTAGGGAGGATAATAATTATATACCTGTTTCACTTTTTATGAAAAAATATACTGTACAAAAACAGAAGGTATGGTAATAACAATATCTTCAATGTGATGCAAGAATAGGTGAGTACAAGTATCATAGTTACATAGTTTGTAAGGCTGAAAAAAGACAGACGTGCATCCAGTTCAGCCTATTGTGCTAAAGTGTTGATCCAGAGGAAGGCAAAAACTCCCATGAGTTAGAAGCCAATTGTCCTCATTTTAGTGAAAAAATTCCTTCCCGACTGCAATCGGACAATCAGAATTAATACCTGGATCAGCAAATTTTCTTCAGAATCCTAGTCACTATAACATATTATTATGCTCTAGAAATGCATCCAGAGTTCCAGACCCTTTTGTGAAAAAGTGTTCTATAGTCTCATTGCTCTTACAGTAAAGAATCCCCTTCTATGTTTATGTAGAAACTTTTTTCCTCAAGACGTAGAGGATGCCCCTTTTTTCTAGATACAGTCCTGGGTATAAATAAATCTTGATAGAGATCTCTATTTTGACCTTTAATATATTTAAACATATTTATTATGTCCCACTGAAGCCGTCTTTTCTCTAAACTAAATAACCCTAATCTTGCTAATCTTTCCGGGTATTGCAGTCCACCCAGTCCTTCTATTGTTTTTGATGTCCGCCTTTGTAATTGTTCAACTCTACAATGTTTTTCCTGGTGCACAAAACTGTACACAATATTCCATGTGTGGTCTAACCAGCAACTTGTATAATGGGAGAATAATGTTCTCATCATGTGCATCTATGCTCCTTTTAATACACCCCATAATCCCATTTGCCTTGGTAGCTACTGCCTGACACTGGCTGCTACAATTAAGTTTACTGTCCACCAGGATTCCCAAATCTTTATCCATGTCACTTTTACCCAGCGTTTTTCCATTTAACATGTATTCATGGAATGGATTTTTCCTCCCCATGTGCATAACCTTGCATTTATCTGTATTAAACCCCACCTGCCATTTCTCTGTCCAGGCCTTCTATAAATTGGACCAAAGCCTAGAAAAATACCTATCTTGTATGATAATAACTAAAACATACAAGCTGTAACAACATACTAATTAGATAAATTTAGACATAACATACAGATTACAAAAGACAAAAAGAAAAACAAGGAATGAGGGCAGACTAGAGAGATAAAGTCAAAGGTTAGCTTAAAGGGGTTGTCTCACTCTGCTATTTTATAAAGCTACAGTCAGCGTTGGGCTCACAACTCCTGTTTGGACTGTGCATTGGGCTACAGGAGTGATTGGCATATCATCTTTGCTATTCCTAGCTGAGCCTGGTAGAGGGAAATTGGTGACGGAAAGATTTTATCTGTACGGCATAAAGCTACAGAGATTTTCAGTAATGTAAACAAGTTCCTGTCTCACAGATAACAAGCAGGGAGTGGTGTCACTATCCCCATCACTGCTCCTGCCTTCTAGACAGTAATTCATTTATTAATAGTTTTACCTTTGCCTACATGTTTAAAGCTAATCAATGAAATGTGAATAATCCTTTAAGAAGCCTACTTATAAAGTATTAAAATCTTACCAGGATCAAAGTAATTAAATACAAACCATAGCTGCCAATTGTTAACACAGAGTGAATTTGTCCTCCAGTAAGTTCCTCAATACGTATCACGTAATGCCCATAGAAAAGGAGAACCTGATTGTTTCCATTGAGCTTTAATGGATTGACAGGCAGCTGCTAAAATGGTGAAAAAGACCCTTCTTGGCCAAAGGAACCAAACCTGGAATTATCCTCGTTAAATTTTAATTTTGTATGTAGACACATGTGATTTGGGCATCTGGACATACATGTGTAAAGCTCCTCTAAACAGGAAGTCTTTGAAATGTACAAGTGTAACTCCTAGGATGTTTAATGCTGATGCTTTAATGTACTTGCTTTTTACTTCAATTTCACTTGGATAAGTGCTGGATACCACATCTAATTATTCAAGTTCTATTATAATTATTCTGTCAGCACAATTAACATGCATGTTTAAAGTATATGAATGGTTGTGTCTAATTACATGTACACTTGGTATAATATATGGTAAAGGAAGTTATTATGCAACAATAGCAGCTACACAGCACAGTTCATTTTCTACAGCCACATACATAAAATTCAGATGTGAGATATTTAGTGCTGCATCTCTTAAAAGCCTAAAAGCAGAGAAAGTGCATCCACCCATAAAATCTAAAGTCTGCACATGACATGAACAATGTGGTTTACAATGTGCACACTGTTTAAGGATTAAGAAGCATTAATATTATGCACTGGGGAAGAAGAAAACTAACACAATGCACTGATGAGTTTAAACGTAAAGTGACCATTATAGAGTGGCTATAAATATGTTTATTTAAAGTTCACTGAACTTTAATAGATGTCACAAAACTCAGAGCATTTAACACTAACACGAACGAGTGCCTGTCAGAAAGAAAAATTCAACAAAAAAGGTGAACCCCCAACCAGAGCACAGAGCACTATAAAAAGGAGCTCCACGCCTCCTTTTATGGATAATTTATAGTATTTTTTGTCCATGGGTCAGAAATAAATATGATGAAGTTGTTTGCCCCATCTACCAAATATTTAGGGACACATGTATGAAAACTGTCTAGGTCTAAAATTCACTTTATCTGCATAGCAACCAATCAGAGCGCCCCTTTCATTTCATATAGTGCTGTGGAGAAATGAAAGGGGCACTATGATTGGTTGCTATGGACAACAAAGTGAGTTTTAGACCTAAACAGATTTCATACATGTGGCCCTTAGTCTTGCTTAATCTTCCAATTCGTAGACTAATCAATGTGCATATTATTTTCTAGAAATTGCAAAACTTGTGAAATTTTGTGGTCACTGTTTACCAACAATCATCCCCATGTCCTACCCAGAAATGTTATTGCTGCAGGTTAAGTCCGCCTTTCACCATATTTAGGATAATCATGGTCATCTTGGCTATTGTTATAAAACACAGATTTTTTGACCTATGTAATGTAAAAAATGTAGATTGCAAATAGTAAGAATATGTTGCTCCCATTGGCAAGTTTTAGACAATCTGATCTCCTATGCCAAATCTGTAACAGATTTTTCAATCCACCATATGCCATTTATGAAACTGGTGGTCTTTGAACCCTTTCAGGGGTCAGAACCAGAGTTTAAAGGGGAATTCTCATCACCTTGATTAGCTTTATACATGTAGGCAAAGATAAATAAAGACTATCACCAAATACACTGCTTTTCTGATTTCTTTTTATTTTAGGCGTAAAACAGATTTTAACTCCTGCCTGTTTACACAAGCTTCCCTAGGTTACCAGCCACCTCTCTCTGTTCTAGCAGCCCTGCTTTTGATGATGACATCACTCCCGGTGTTTCATCATTATCACAGTGTTACGAGTGGCTCCGCAGCCCGCAGGTCGGGCTGCGGGTGCACTCGGGTCCCTGCTGATCCCCCAGCTTCTGGGACGAGTGGCGCTGCGGTCCACGTGTTGGGCCGCGGCCGTACTCGTCCCTCAGTGCAGGGAAACTTACCCGACCATGCTCCTGCTTCCCCACGCTTCCTCTGACGGCCAGTGCGAGTGTCCCCGCTCCTTGGGGGGCGTGCGCGCCGGCTCTCTCTCTTTAAAGGGACAGTGCGCCTCCAATTGGTTCATCTTCAGTGCCTCTATAGAAAGCTGTTTCCTGTGCGACTACGTCTTGTCCGTGTTTCTGACCCTCGCTACGTTTCTCGACCATGAATCTGTGCCACCTGCCCTGACCTGCCGCCTGGCCTTGACTACGAGTCCATCTTTCGATTTGGTACTTCGCTGCACCTCGGCTGCCTCCGTAAGCTAGTCGTCTCAGGGGTAGTGACCTGGTAGGACTCTCTCCGCAGCAAGCCCAATCCGGGACCTACTTAGATTCCACTCTCTGGCGTGGCCATTACCATCACTTGCGGTAGCCCAGAGGATCCACTACCTTTGGCGTTACACACAGGAGCTAGTTTATGTTTTTTTTACTTACACACTTTAATCCTTTAGAGCTGTGTAGCCTTGTACCCCTCCATCGCCAATGTCCCTCAAACAGGCTCAGCTAAGAATAGTAGAGCTGATATGCCAAATAATTTGTGTTGATCGAACCGTTCTAGAAAAGTTAAGTTCTAGTAGAATTTCTCGAATTTTTAGAACTTGAAACAAACCGAACATTTTTCTGTTCATTAGAGTAAAGTTCTAGTTCGACCCGCCATTTTCAGTTTCGTTTTCAGCGACTTTCTGCACTTTTGGCAGCCATCCAATCACCTCTCTGCACTTTTGGCAGCCATCCAATCAGTACAGAGCACAGAGAAGTGTCAAATATGTCATTGCTGAGGTGTAGGGCTCTCAATGGCTGCTAAAACCACTTGACCATGTTATATATATTTCACTGTTTTGCCTTGTGAATGCCATTTTCGGCTCACTCTCTATACTGTACAGACTGCTCTTAGTTAGTTAGATAGCATTTTCCTCTCCATAGACATCAATAGTTATGGAGTTTGGTATTACTGGCTGCATCTTTCCCACACCAAGAAGCTACTATTTGGCGACATTTGTAGGATCACATAACGCCTCTCATATACATGGATATACTGTATATTATACAGAGTCCTTGGATTTGCTACTGTAAATCATACTCAGTGCCTAAATGTTCAGTTTTTGCAGCTTTGGGGGTTCAGTAATTGTATAACACACAGCCTCCAAATCTGGTATATGTCAAAGTAGCTTTTGGGCCCATCAGGATGCAGGGCCCGTAGCAGCTGCTACCGCTGCACCTCCTATAGCAACGCCCCTGCTTGCCAGCTGTCCTCATCTTTTCAGTTAGCCATTGAAAGGAATGAAGTATTTTAGCCTCTCAATTTTTTTCTGTCACTCATAGGCTATGTTCACATGGCTTATTACGTCCGCAAATACGTTCCAAAATACGTTTCAATTATTGAACAATTAGATTAGCATTGATTCAAATGTAAGATACGCCTCGTCATTGACACAGGGCGTATTTCCGCTACGTATTTTCGCCACGTAAATCCGATCGTAAAATTTAGTCCCCTGTCACTTATTGAGGCGTATTTCGCGACGTAAATCCCCATAGTTATGAATGAAGAATGTATTTACGTCGTGAAATACGTGCAACAGTTTGTGACACGTGTTTGAAACGTATTTCGAGACGTATTTGCAGATGTAATTACGTCCGCAAATACGCCCCGAAATAAGCCGTGTGAACTTAGCCTTAGAGACAAATTTTCTTGACTTGTTGTTCCAGTTTACTGTTATGGATGGTAATTACAGCTTCTCCTCACTTGTAAAGGTATACAAATTTACCAGAACATCTTCTCCCATAGACTTTAATGGGGTTTGAGTTCTAGTTCTAGTTCAAGGTTCTAATCGATCTAGAACTTTTTACTGCTCGCTCATCTCTAATGCCAATCACTGCTGTAGAACTGCCCACAGTCTAACCAGGATGCAGGAGTCTAAAGTTGCTCTGTGAAACAGCTAGGTGAGAACACCCTTTACAGATGTTATACACCCATAATAAATGTTTTTGTTTTTGTTTGTTTTACGGTAATAAGTAGATGACATTAGATTATTGTTGTAAAATAAAGGGTAGTCATGGCAACATAACTATGTTCCATAGGTACTGGATGCCTAGGAGACACCAACAAGCCAATCTGCCCTGACCATTTTATTTAGATACATGGCTATTGCAGCAAACTAAGTCTATGCTCCTGGTATGAAAAAGTCTATCATAAGTATGCATTTTCTTAAACCACCCCGTGTGTCTAAAATTTGATATAAGAACAATCTAAAAATTGGACAGGCAAAGGCAACTTCCACTTCAGTTCACACTGTAGCAATAGGGAGTAGAAGAAAAGCATAACATTGTTCTATTTTCTGCATGTAGAACTATGCTCTACATGATTGGTGCAGCTTAATATGGAGCTTCAGCCCTGGGGAATGGAGATGTGGTTTAATTCCTAATTTAATTTCCTAAAGGTAAAACAAAAAGTTCAATGTATATTTTTGTTGAAGTAAATCTAACTGTAGTTTTCTTTCCAAGAAGCATATATTAGCAGTATTCCCATGATGTGTTTCAAGATGTGCCATCTATACTTTGTATTAAAGCCAGAAATGAAGTGTGCCAAAAGTCATTTACAGAGCAAGAAAAGGCTTAGCAGCAGTATATTTTGGCATATAAATATTGAATGTATAGCTTTTTAACAAATCAGATTTCAAATTGCCTTTTTGCCTGTGTTACTTTAGGCATCGCTATGCTTGAGTAATGCAATTCACCTCCTCCCACCACAGGCAGTATACAGCGATATGTTTATTTGTTCAGTAACTCACTTTACTTCATCAAGGGCCCTTTCTAGTAAGGCTAGCATTGGAATAGGTACTTATCAGCTCTCTAGATGATGGCCGTAATGGTTGCCACTATGAACAAGAATTTGCGAATGGTGACAAGAAGCTTTTGTCTCAGGCCCCATTCACAATGCCTTTTGGTCCCTGTTCATGGTATCTATAGGGATACTGTAAAAATGTATCCTAACACATACTGCGGACCAATTAGGACAATTCTTGCCCTACACTTTGGCCCCATTTCAGTCACACTACGGTGTCCGTCAGGGGGTAAGTTATCCTGATTAATACCATGAACAAGGACCGAAATTACTATGGGCGTCAAGAATGAAATTTGGTGCAGACTACACAGTCGTACTTCCCTAATGGTTAGTGTAGCATTTATCAGTATGTATGAAAGTGTCCCACAGCACTTCATGAATATGTCCCACTGCCGAGGGTGATGGACGTGCACCAGTTTTGGGCAAAATACCTTTTAAAAATATGTCTGAGAGGGACAATAACAGTTTTTTGGGCACAAAGCACAGCAGAAAATTTGTGCAGAGTTGTTCATACATGTTGCCCTATGTACATGGTTCCTCATCTCCATTAGCGACTATTTCTCCATCAGCGACAGCTCTGAATGTGATTGTATTTGTTCTGGGTGTAATTATACTGTGGGGCTCTGAATATGATTATATTGTGGAGGTACAAAGCATATCTAGGATGCTTTATGCTGAATGTAGTGTTAAAGTAGCTCTGAATGTGATTATACCTGGGGAAGAGGGATATAAAGTGGATACAGATGTGATTGCACTGGGGGTGTAAAGTTGCCCTGGATGTGATAACATTAGGGGAGTAAGTCAGCTTTGGATGTGGGGAGGATAAATTGAATAATGAATTGATTATACTGGAATTATGAAGTTGCAGTGGATGTGATTACTTTATGGGGTGTAAAGTTGCTACCAATATGATAACACTAGGGGGAGTAAGTCCTTTCTGGATGTGATTATACTGGGAATAGGGAGTATACATTGGATAAGGATATCATTATACTAGGTGGGGCAAAAATTGGATAAGGATGTGATTATACTGGAGGTATGAAACTGCTTTGGCTTTAATTACACTAGCAGTGTTAATCTGCTCTGGATATGATTATACTGGAGTGTCAGTCGGCTTTGGATGTAATTAAGTGGGGGAAGCAAGTATGCTACAGGCTGGATGTGATTGAATTAGGGAAGTATAAAGATCTACCTTGTTTTTTATGTTTTCTTTCAACTTTTCAATATTTTTTTTCTAACCCATTTGTTATCTTTAGTACTAACAAATTAGCAAATTTTAGATTTTTTTGTGTAAAAAATTTTGACTTTGCGCAACTTTTTCAAAATCATGGTGGATATTAGTGTGAGAGGATGTTGATTGCCCAACATATACACTCACGTCACACTATTATGACTACCAGATAATATCCAGAGTAACCACTGTGTGACTGCAGTGCATCCCACAGCTGCTGGAGGCAGTGAGGGGGAGGATCCATAGAGCAAACAGGATTATCAAAGTGGTCTCACAGATGCTCAATTGGATTCAAGTCTAGGGTACTATGGGGCCAGGGTAGTACTTGGAAGTCTTGGTTATGCTCTTTTAACAAATGTCAGTAACTTCTAACAAGTGAAGCATGTCACTTTGACTTGCTGAAAGAAACCAAGGAAGACAATCAGCAAGTATTGGTATCTGTGATCTACAAGGATAGATTTATACACAAATCGGTTGAGAGTGCCTTATACATTGATGGGTAGGCCCAAAGAATACAATGAAAACATTCTATAATACATAACGCTGCCACCACCAGCTTGTATTCTTTCAGAAATGGTTGCAGGGTGTTTGTTCTCTAATGTTTCTTGTCTAACACATAAACTATTTCTCTTTGATGAAACAGAAAACGAGACTCATTAGAAAGGGCAATTATCTGCCAATCAGCAGAGGTCCAATTTTAATACTGCCGTGAAATTGAAACCATTTCTGCTTTGACCATTCGTTTGTCTCAGAGCTCCATAGCAGGGTTCGCTGAACTGTTGTTTTAGGCATATATCTGGTAGCCCCCGGTTCATTTTGGTGGTGAGCTGCTCTATTGTAGCGTATTGGTCCACCCTCTTGCACCTTTGCAGTCACCGTTCACCTCTGACATCAATTGCATGTGGTGCTCCGCAGTTTCCGTGTCGCTTTGTCACAATGGTGTTGTTTGTCCACTCAAGATACACTTTCTCTACAGCAGCATGAGAACAGATCACATTTTTAGAAATACCGCCACCCTCGGTCTGAAAGTCAACATTCATCCCTTTATCCCATGATAATTTGAAGAGAATCCAAGGCACATCTTTAGGTAATGTTGCAAAGGGTTTTTATAAGATAGTGATTCAAATAGTCATCAACTCTCCATGTACATAAGTAAAGTAGGTATATAAAGAAGCAGAATATTCCCACGGTCCTACATTTCAGCCAATTTAGGCCTTCATCCCCAGAAGATCTGGATAAGGAGATTTCCAATACTCTTCTGCTCCAAGTCTTCTACTCCCACCACTTAGGTCATGGGATGAAGGCCTAAATTGGCCAAAATGTAGGATCGTGGAAATACTCTGCTATTTTATATACCTACTGGTATATGTACTTGGAAAGTTGATGTCTATGTGAAATACTATTTGAATAAAATACATTGCAACATCACCTAAAGGTGTGCCATAGATTCTTGTCAGCTCGAGATGTGATTTCCTTTATGAGCTACATGCTGCTGACTTCGAAAGTGGGAAGTGGTCATAATAATGTGACTCAACTGTGTATATGCTATAATTTATGACAGAAGTTGACTTATATATGAAATCTATAAACTAGACAGTCATATTCATATTAAGAAGCATGCACCTCTTACTCTATCTCACTCTTTATATAATTGGTGCCTTATCCTTCAAAGATTGCATGATACACCAGTTTTAATAAATCTGCCACTTTGTGTATTGTTCAGACATTGTGCCATTTAATCAGTTAAGAAAATACAGTAAGTTTTACCTGCAGTTCTGTGTTAAACAGCAACAACATATTGTTATATCATGATGAGTTGTCTATAATGCACCACCTGTTGTCTTCATATTGATGCATACCTTCTTAAATCAGTTTCATGTTGTGAAGTTTCATATCTGAGCTTTACAACACAATGTTAACAGATGAAGGTGGGAATTACATGTAAACCGCTTTGAAAAGGCATCTTCTGTATAAATACACTTAAAGGTCCCTTCTGTGCTGAGTCTGTATGTAGCAATAAATGTATAATACAGTATTTATATGCATTGACTCAAATGAATGGAAGCAAGTTACTTGTACTTTATTGATCTTACATTAAAGCAGCATGTGATTTTTTTCTCAAGATATATGTAGTTTCCACATTAGTAAGGTTGAGCCCACAGTTGCATGTTTTTTTTTTATGTTTTTCTGTTCTGCAATTGATCTAAATTGAATAAAACTGATCAATTACCAACAAGAAAATCCATACCCCACTTCATAATAGAATTGATACTCATTAGAAAAGTTAAAGTGTTTCATGCTGCACTGCAAGAGTTAACCTGTGTTGAGTTACAGTGATCTATGAAGATAACATTAACCTATTTGAAGATGAAGAGGAACTCAGTGGAGTATTGCTACAAGTCTACTAATGTATTCTCGCTAATTGAAGGTAGGTGTTCCTTTGAAATGAGGCACCTTTTATTTAACCAAGAGTTTGATTGAGACTGTTTGAACACTCATCCACCTGGGGCAGTACTCCTGTTGCATAGAAAGCTGGGTGATGTGGACATGTTAAACACATGGCTTGTGTCCCTTGGTTTTCTAACAAATTCTTCACAGGTGTGCCAACACGTCTGAGATACCATAAGAGAATGATTAACACAGTGGGGAAGACTATTTAGAATGGCAATCGAGCCTAACTCTGTAGTGGAATAAATTTATTAAGAGATGCATGCCCATAAATAATATGCATCTGTGAGTGACAGCTATAAACCAGCATTATGCATAGATTTTCATTATTTACATTGTTCACTGTCTCCATTGGGGCTGCACTTCAAAATGTCAGATAAACCTATGTGGATGTTGTGGGGGGTTTTGGAGGATGGGGGAACCTAGAAAAAAAACCCACAAACACAGGGAGAAAATTCAAACTTCCTGCAGATGTTGTACTTGGTGGGATTTTAACCCAGGCCCCCTACACTGTAAGGGTATGTTCACACGGCGAGTTGGATCCGTTTTTGGTTCTGTGTTTCAGACCCTAAACGGACCCAAACACGCATCTAGGAATGTGCAGTGTGATTTACATTGCTTTCAATGTAAAACACACATCGGCGTTCTGACGAGTGATCACCGATGCATGTTTACATGCGTCTTTGTTATGCATCTTTCGGATCCATTCAAAGAATTGACATGTCATTTTTGATCCGTTTGATATAGCAGGTAGAGATGGTTCCGAATTACTTTGGGACAAATCACGTTAAAAAATAGCTATTTCCAGGCTACACAGAGCCTGCTGGGTGCTGTAGAAAGTTGTGCCATGCTTAAATATACAGAGGGAGCTTGGTTTGGTCTTCATACAATGTTGTGTTTTAGTATGACACGCAGATGACTGCCGCTGCTCTTAGAATCGCTTCACTATAAAATTCCCTGGGCACTTAAGAGGGCAAAACTGACCAAAAAACTGGGGAAATGTAGCTTGATAAAGTCATGGCAGCGACAGCTGGAAAAAAACAAGCTGAGGGCTCAGGTGGCAACATCAGTGACAGAGTGTGGAGGTGACAGTGGTAGCAACAGTAGCATGAGGTCAGAGAGTGGCACAATGACATTCTGGAGGTGGCAAAACCAGGAGGCGGCCACAGAGTGGCACGCAGACACACTGTGTAGGTTACGGCATCAGCCACAGCAGCAGCATGAGGTCAGACAGTGGCACAAGGACACAGTGTGTAGGTCACGGCAGCAGCCACAGCAGCAGCATGAGGTCATGCAGTGGCACAATGACAGTGTGTGTAGGTCACGGCAGCAGCCACAGCAGCAGCATGAGGTCAGACAGTGGCACAATGACACAGTGTGTAGGTCACGGCAGCAGCCACAGAAGCAGCATGAGGTCAGACAGTGGCACAATGACACAGTGTGTAGGTCACGGCAGCAGCAGCATGAGGTCAGGCAGTGGCACAATGACATTCTGGAGGTGGCAAAAACAGGAGTAGGCCACAGAGTGGGACAATGACACAGTGTGTAGGTCACGGCAGCAGCCACAGCTGCAGCATGAGGTCAGACAGTGGCACAATGACACAGTGTGTAGGTCACGGCAGCAGCCACAGCAGCAGCATGAGGTCAGACAGTGGCACAATGACACAGTGTGTAGGTCACGGCAGCAGCAGCATGAGGTCAGACAGTGGCACAATGACATTCTGGAGGTGGCAAAACAGGAGTAGGCCACAGAGTGGCACAAAGACAGAGAGTGGAGGTGACGGCGGCAGGAGCAACAGCATGAGGTCAGATAGTGGCACAATGACAGAGTGTGTAGGTCACGGCAGCAGCCACAGAAGCAGCATGAGGTCAGACAGTGGCACAATGACAGAGTGTGGAGGTGGGTGGCAATACAGTCCCTGGTAAAGATGGTTGGTGGCAGATGGAAAAACTGTCAGCAGATGTGTGGCATCAGGCGTGGTGGCGGCATCGAATAGTGGCTGAGGCAGGTAGTTTGAACCCAGACTCATTTCTCACAGTTTGGGTGAGGCGTCATGGCTGATGTAGTCTGACCCTAAGGCATTGGTGTGTGGAAACCCCTGGTGACCACGTGATTATCTTACAAGGGCGTGTTCCAAAATTTCCCGTGGACAAAGGGTTCTTTGGGGGGGTAAAAACCCCCGCTGATGAACACCCGTTTCTGATCCCAAACTAGGGCCCGGGCGGGGACGCTTCCCCATAAAATTTGGAAGTTGGGGCCCCCCAATCCGTTTGGTGCCCTTTTCCCAGCGGATTTTCTAAGGGTGGCGGGTTGGTCCAAGTAGGCCACAACCTGTTGGTTCGGGATGCTCAGGCCCTGCTGATGCTGCTGCTGGCGACTCCCCCCTCATAGGGGGTAAAGGAAGCTGTACTGATCCAACTTAGGTTACTACTGAGGGAGTGGTATTGTTTTACCCCCCACCTTCCCCAGAACCCGCGGCGTAGTATTGAGCGTGGGAAACCCCCCGGTAGACTGTCGAGGGGGAACGATCCCAACATAGGCGGGCCCCAACTGATTGGAGGTTTTCCCTTATATTTGGTTTTGTCCCCCTTCAATAGGGGGAAAAAAAAGGTCCCATTTGGGCCCCCGGGGGTGGAGGGTCCAATAGGTGGAGAGCCGAAGTCATCCCTCTGCCCGGATGCTGACTTTGGCTGTCACTAGCCCAAAAATTCAGCTGTGCGGGCCATCTGCAAAAGTGACCCCGAGGGCCCCCTCCCTCCATCCCCACTGTTACTGCCCGGTGCTTGGGATCATTGTCGCTCCTCATCTCCATCTATCTCATCCATGCTCCTGCTCCCCCTCTTTGTCACTGGGTAAAAATTTCCCATGATTTCCCCAGAAAATGCTTTGCTCCAATGTCCCCCTCCCCCTCCCCCATTTTCATCCCCCCGGATCATTGGGCCGCCGAGATGAGTCCCCATTTCCCAGCCCCCTGCCCGACAGTTTTTTTCAGTTTGTTCCAGGACTTAAGCATGAATGACGTTTTTCATCCCGTAGTCGGGGATTGAAAAATAATTTCCCCCTCCCTAAATGGCTCAAAAAAGGCAGGTGTACGATGAGCGCCATGGGACATCAAGTTAAAACGGGGGATTCTGTCCCCCTGGATCATAAAAAAATCTTAATGGCCTTTCTCTTTTCATACGTGGTCAACATGTGCGGGCTGGAAATTTCCAGGGGTGGAAAAATCGCATATCAGAGTGTTTTGGGGGGAGGCCCTTTTGGGCCCCCTGAAACCGGGAGGGGTTTTCCCGGTTGTAGGAATGGATAAGTGTGACGTTTCCGGGCCATTTTCAGAATTTCTGAAGATCGGGGGGAAGACTTCAGGAACCCTTTTCACCAACCCAGATTGAAATTGCGCCATGCAGGGCGCATGGACCATCCCCCCTCGGTGCAGGCGGAACCATGTTCTGCCATTGCGTCACCAGGGTTTCCCAAATTTTGCAGTTGGCGGGAAACCACACATTGATTTTTGTGCATGACGGGGAAGTTCCCCCGTGTACCCGTTCGCGAGGCAACCCCGATGTAAATGCGGAACCCCCGCTGTCCCTAATTGGGTATGTTGGAGCAGTACTTGTGGGGGTGAGAGGGTTGGTGGGGAGGAGGAGGGGGGGGACATGGCGGGGACCCGCAGTTTGAAACGTGGGGAAAAAGCGGTTTTCCCCTGTCCAATTGTTGGTTGCTGGGCAGGAAGCACATTCCCCCAGGGGCCCAAAAGGACATGAGGGCCGCCCGTAGTTACGCTCCAATCCGCGTGCGTGCCCCTTGAAAAAACCCCCAAAAAGTAAAGGATGGCCCCTTCTTTTTTCTAATATTTATGAAGTGTGGTACTCCCTTTTTGGAAAAAAAAATTACGGCTTGGAATTCCCCATCTGGTCGGCAAAGCCAAAAGTTCTTAAAGGTGCAGGTACCATTTGGAAGGGGAGGAGCAACCAAACTTGGCAGGACAACGGTCATTTGTCCCCTTGGAGGTTTTTGGACGATATTTTTGTTCTTTGCAAAAGCCTCGCTGAACGGGGGCGCCATGCGTGCAGGAGAGGAGATCTGGACCGGGAAGATGTCAAAAAAAACGCCCCCTTTTTGAGGGTGGTGGAGCTTGATGGCTGCAATGGATCGGCCAGGGGCCTTGTGCTTTTGGCGGGCGGCGGTGGACCACCAATCTGAGCCAGTTTCTCCCAGGCCCCGGATGGGAGCTGCATGTGTTGCGCGGGCCGTGGTCCCAAATTGTCCCTGGCCACGCTTCACTTCTGCCACAATTTACATTCCCCTTTTTTAAATTCCCCCCCCTGGGTTTAGCAAAAAAATGCTACCCCGACGAGTCGGATTTTCCCGCCAACGTCCATGAGTGACTACTCCCGGTCCCCTGCTGAGCCCCTGTGCCGCACTTTCTTGGACGGGGAGGGGTTTTTTTTACCCGGGGGTTGGGTTCCGCCCTCCCCGTTGCTACTGCGACAAAACGGCCACAAAAACCATTTGTGGCTGCGCGCTGCCTTCCCAAGCTGACCCCCTTTCCCCTGACGATGATGAAGCCCTTCCCTCCCCCGGCCCCCCAAGTGCGGTGGTACATATCATTTTTGTTTATTGTCAGTGCCCCCAAAAGGTCTTGGTTTGCAGAGGGACCCCTCAAACATGACCTCCCATCCCCACTTAACATCTATATTTTCCACCCATGCAAAAGCGGGAATATTGGCCCCATTTTTTTCGTGCCAAGTAGCTGCTGACTGCCTTCCTCAAATTGTTACCCCTCCTATATATGGCCTGACCCCGAAAATTAGTTTGATTCTGGCTGAGGGAAACCGGGGGGACGAGGTGGGTTGCGGACGGTTTGGGGCCGCTGCCCCCGCTCCCGGAGTGTCTGCTTCCCAGCTTTGGCGGGGGTTTGTCAGTGTCTTTGGGGGGAAATGGAGCCCTAGTAAACCAACAAGAACCATTGGGTTGTTTGTCAGTACCGGCTGCTAGATGACAGGGGCATTTGTGGCCTCACCGGTGACCCTGCTCAAAGTCCCCTTGCTGTGCTGCGCCCCTGGGCCGGGAATTTTGTGCCTTGCCACCCCGGGGTAAAGACCCTGCCCCCCTTCTGTCTGACATACGTTTGTTTAAAATGTAAGACATGTTTGATGAAGTATTGATATTAAATAAACCCTGTATTTGACCCCAAATGAACCCAGAAACAAGCTTGGTAACCCTGGATATAAATTGCGCTCCACAAAGGGGCGGGAAAATTAACTTGTATGTGCCGGTTTAAAAATCTGGTCTTTTATAAATATAAAAGACAAAAGGTTTTAATTAATTGAATTGAATTATGCACAGCATTTCTTCTGGGGGGATGAAAAAACAAAGGGGAAAACATGTTGAATTCGGGGTCGGAGGCCCCTTTTCGCTCATACATATATGAAAAGTCCCCCCGGCTGCCTGTTTGAGGGAGTGCGGGGACGGGCCTTGCGGCGCTCCCCAAAGATTCGCCGTGGGAGGGTAGCGCACTCATCATGCGGGGAAAAGTCCCCCGCGCCCCTGTGTATGCGGCGCAGTGGGGGACCGGGGGGCGATGGGGGCTGCGCCAAAGATTTCGCCGTGAGGAGGTGCGCTTTACATGGGGGGGAAAATTCCCGGGCCCCTCCCCATTGTGGGGCCAGGGGGGGACATGGGCGCAGTTGGCCTCGGGACTTACCTGTGCGGGAGCCCCGAAATCATTACGATGCAGACAGGGGGGAAAAACAGCGAAAAAATCTTTCCCACATGTCATGGGAGTTGAATCAAAAATCGCCTTTATAATGGGGAAAAATTTCGGAAAGGCTGAAACCTAAAAAAAAAAACACATAAAACAAAATCACTTTCCAATACCCCTAATTAAGTTTTTGTATTGGAATTCCCGGGAAATACAGTAATTCAAATTCGGAAACCCATTCTCATTGGTTGGGCCCGCTTTGAACTGTCCCGCCTTTGTATGATTGGTAAATTTTTTTTCCATAGAAATTAATGGGGCTTGTGCCCCATTTCTGATTGGTCAAAATTTTCCTCCATAGGTTATAAATTGGGGCTTGTCGTCCCTTTCTGATTGGTGGTTTATGCCCCCAATGAGAATACTTAAACAAATTTTAATTTTGTATTTCCCGGCAATTCCTATTGCAATTCCTATGTAGCGCGGCTCGGCGACAACGGTTTTTCGGTTTTTAACTGCTTTATTTGTAAAGAAAGGGTTCGGCCTTTATCTGACAATATTTTAATTTAATAAAATATTTTTTTTTTAATATACATGCGACGGCGCTGAGCGCCGGAGATTTTAGTGGCCCCTTCTCCATAACTAAAATGGGGGAGTAGCTCCTTGATTGGGGGGTAGCCCAAACCCCCCTAGCTCAGCCAATCAGTCTTTTCTGTCTTTTTTTTATTTTGAACTGTCCCCCCTTTATTTTGTTGGTCCAAACTCCCCATGGATATAATGGGTCTTTGTCGCTCCCATTCTGATTGGTCAATAGTTCCCAAAAGTTTTTTTAAAGGGTTCGTCCTCCCATTCTGATTGGTCAATTTCCCCATGGTTTTAATGGGCTTTTCTCCTATTTGATTGGGGTTTGTGCCACCCAAGAGAAAAGGTTTTAGAATTTGAAATTTTTATTTCCCTCAATTTACAAAATCATATTCTTGATATTTCCACCGTTCTAGAGTTTTGGAAAATTATTTTTTTTTTAAATTTGTTTATTTTTTGAGGTTTTAGCTTTTTTTACAATTTTTTTCCCCCTTTTTATAAAGGCGTTTTTTCGGATTTTATACTCCCCGCTGCACGGGCGAGCGCCAGATTTTGTTGCGTTTTTTGATCTGCTTTCCCCGCATTTTGTTTTGCTTCCTTTGCGCCGGGAGATTTGACCAAAATAAACTAGGGCTGCCTGTTGGAGTGCCCCGGCCTCGCTTTGCCCAAATGCCACGTACATCCCCGGGGTTTTTTGAGGCGCTGGTCCCGCCCCGGAACGCCCACACCCCGCCCACACCGTGACCAAATTTCCTGCCCCTTCATGCGGGGCGCAGCTGAAAGTGGCGAACGCTGCCCAAACTGCATCCTGGTCCCACGGGGGAAAGGGCCGGGAGGGGAGTATACCCAGAAAACAAGGTAAAGCCCTTCATTTAAAATGTCCCCCAAAGTTTCTTTTACGTACAACGCAGAACAACGCTTAATTAACCCTGGATGAAAAATTTGGAAAAAGAAGAGAAAACCCCAAAAAATACGAGCTTTGTAGCGTGTGTACAATGGGTGTTTTCTACGCATACACAACAGAGAAAATATTGTAATTAACTTTCGTTAGAGAGATCTATAATGCTACAGGAAATTTAAATTTTTGGGCAGTAATAAAAGACGGTTGTTTTTTTGTCCACAAGCAGAAAAACAACGAATTAATTAATCCTGGATGTAAAATTCACCAAACAATTGAGCAACCATAAACTCGAGCTTTGTAAGCATGTTACAATGGCGTGTTTTATACGTACACAACAATGAGAAAAAAATTGTAATTTACCTTCGTTGTGAATTATGCTACCAAGGGAATAATTGTCTAATTTTTGGCGGTGAAAAAGAAGGTTTATTTTTGTCACTTACAGCAGAAAAAACAACGCTTATAATTAACCTCTGGATGTAAATTGAGCCAATACACATTTGAGGCATCCACACACACTACGAGCTTGGTAGGTGTTACATGCATGTTTTCTACGCTACACAACAAGAGAAAAAATTGATATTAACTTCGCTTGATGAATTATGCTAAGGAAAATTGTATATTTTGGCGGTGAAAAAACTAGTTTATTTTCACCACCAGCAGAAAAATCAAGATTAATTAACATTTTTTTGTAGATTGATTTTTTTTGTCTTGGTTATGATTTGTTGTGTGCTATGTTGTAAATTGCACCAAACAAATTGAGCAACACAAACTACGAGCTTTGTAGCGTTGTTACAATGGGTGTTTTCTACGCTACCACAACACAAGAGAAAAAGTTTGTAATTAAACTTCGCTTGTGAATTATGTACAGGATAATTGTAATTTTTGGCGGTGAAAAAAAAGACGATTTATTTTTGTACCACAGCAGAAAAACAACGCTTAATAACCACTGGATGTAAATGGCCGCCAACCAATTGAGCAACCACAAAATATAGCTTTGTAGAGGTTACAATGGGTGTTTTCTACGATACACAACAAGAAGAAAAACTTGTATATTAACCTTCGCTTGTGAATTATGCTACAGGAAAATTGTAATTTTTGGCTGTGAAAAGACGGTTTATTTTTGTCACCACAGCAGAAAAACAGCTTAATAACCCTGGATGTTAATTGCGCAAACAATTGAGCAACCACAAATACGAGCTTGTGTAGCATGTTACAATGGCACGTTTTCTACGCAAGCACAACAAGGAGAAAAAAATTGTAATTTAACTTCGATGTGAATTAGTAAGGAAAATTTTAATTTTTGGCTGTGATAAAAAATACGGTTAATTTTTGTCACCACAGATGGAAAAACCACGCTTAATTAACCTGGATGTAATGCGCCAAACAACTTGAGAACCACAAAATACGAGCTTTGTACCACTGTTACAATGGCCGTGTTTTCTACGATACACAATCAAGAGAAAAATTCTAAATAATTCGCTTGTGAATTTGCTTACAGGAAATTGTAGATGTAATTATTTGGCGGTGAAAAAGACGTTTTTTTTTTTTTGTCACACAGAAGAAAAACAACGGCTTAATTACACCCCTCGGATGTAAATTGCGCCAAACAATTGAGGCATCCACAAATCTACAAGCTTTTTTAGGTGTTACAATGGGTGTTTTCTAAGCTACACAACAGAGAGATATTTGTAATTAACTCGCTTGTGACATTATGACTACAGGAAAATTTTAATTGATGGCGGCTGAAAAACACGGTTTATTTTTGTCACTCACAGCGAAAAACAACGTTAATAACCTCTGGATGTAATATGTGCCAAACAATTGAGCAACACAAAACTCGAGCTTTGTAGCGTGTTACAATGGCGTGTTTTACGCTACCCAACCAAGAGAACAAAATTGTAATTAACCGTCGGCTTGTCATTTTGCTACAGGAATTTTGTAAGTTTTTGCGGTGAAAAAGACGTATTATTATTTGTCACCACAGCAGATAGAAAGAACCATTGCTTAATGAACCCTGGATGTAAATTTGTAGCGCAAAAGAATTGAGCAGCCACAAACTACGAGCTTTGAAAGTGTGTTACAAATGCGTGTTTTCTACGCTTCTCAACATGAGAAAAAATTGTAATTAACATTCGCTTGTGAATTATGGTACTAAAAATGGTAATTTTGGTGGGAAAAAGACGGTTGAATTTTGGCACCACAGCAGAAAGAACAACGCTTTATATGGAACCCCTGGAATGTAAATTAGCGCAAAAGAAATGAGCACGCACAAAACTACGAGCTTTGTACCGTTTTAACAATTGCGTGTTTTCTACGCTACACAACAAGAAAAAATTGTAATTAACCTTCCGTGTGAATATGGTACAGGAAAATTGTAAATTTTGTGTGGTGAAAAAGACGGATTATTTTTTTGTCACCACAGCAGAAAAACAATGTGCTTAAATTAACCCCTGGATGTAAATTGGTTGCCAAACAATTGAGGCAACCACAAACACGAGCTATTGTAGCGTGATTTACAATTGAGTGTTTCTATCCAACACGAACAATAGAAAAAATTGTAATATAACCTTCGCTTGTGTAATTATGATGGTACATGAAAATTGAAGTATTTTTGGCGGTGAAAAAGATACGGTTATTTTTGTGCACCACAGCGAGAAAAACAACACTTAAATAACTCCCTGGATGTAAAATGCGCAAAAGAATTGAGCAGCCACAAACTACTAGCTTGGTGGCGTGTTACAATGCGTGTTTTCTAACAGCTACAAAACAAAAAAAATTGTAAATAACCTTCGCTTGGAATTATGGTACAGGAAAACATTTTTGAATTTTTTGGTGGTGAAAAAGACGGTTTTATTTTGTCACCACAGCGGAGAAAAACAAGTGCATAATTAACCCCTGTATGTAAATTGCGCCAAACAAATGAGCAACCACGAAACTGCAGACTTTGTATGCGTTTACAATTGCGATGTTTTTCTACGCTACACTACAAAGAAAAAATTGTAATTAAACCTTCGCTGGTGAATTATGGACAGGAAAATTGTAATTGTTGGCGTGAAAAAGACGGTTTATTTTTGTCACTCACAGCAGAAAAACAACGGTACGGTCTTAATTAACCCCTGGTGTAAATTGTGCAAACATTGAGCAACCCACAAACTACAGCTTTGAATCGTGTAACAATGCATGTTCTCTACGCTACAACAACAAGAGAAATAATTGTAAATTAACCTTCGATGTGAATTAGAGATTCAAGGAAGAATAGTAGTTTTTGACAGTGATAAAAGACGGTTTTTTTGGAGTCACCACAGCAGAAAAAAAACAAAGCTTAATTAACCCCTGATGTAAATTGCGCCAAAGAATTGAGCAGTGCCACAAACACTAGCTTTGTAGCGTGTTACAATTGGGTGTTCTCTACGCGGCACAACAAGAGAAAAAAGTGTAATTAACCTTCGGCTTGTGAATTTGGACAGAGAAAATTGTAATTTTTGGGTGAAAAAGACGTTTTTTTTTTGTCACCACAGCAAAAAACAAGCTTAATAACCCCGGGTGTAAAAAATTGCGCAAAAAAAAGACCCCAAACACGGTTTTTTAGGTGTTAAATTGGGTTTCTACGTCACAACAAAAAAAAATTTTAATTAACCTTCCTGTGAATTTTGGGGAAGAAAAAATTTAAATTTTTTGGTGGGAAAAAGACGGGTTTTTTTTGTCACCACAGCAGAAAAACAACCCTTTAATAACCCCTGGATGTAAATTGCGCAAAAGAATTTAGCACCACAAACTAAGCTTTTTTATGGTTACAATTGCTGTTTTTTCCTCACAACAAGAAAAAAATTGTAATTAACCTTCGCTGTGAATTAGGTACAGGAAAATTTAAATTTTTTTGGGGTGAAAAAGAGGTTTTTTTGGGCACCACCCAAAAAAAAAACAAGCTTTAAAAACCCCCGGATGTAAATTGGCAAAAAATTTAGAACCCCAAACACACTTGACCGGTTAAAAAATTCTGTTTCTACCTACACAACAAGAGAAAAAATTGTAATTTCCTTCGCTTGTAATTATGGTACAGGAAAAAATTTTAATTTTTTGGTGGTGAAAAAGACGGGTTTTTTTTTGTCCCCAGCAGAAAAAAAATGCTTAAAAAACCCCCCGGGTGTAAAATTTCGCCAAAAAATTAGCAACCCCAAACTACGACTTTGAGCGTGTTACAATTGCGTGTTTCTACGCTACACAACAAAAGAAAAAATTGTAATTTAAACCCTTTGCTTGTGAATTAGGTACAAAAATTTTAAATTTTTGGGCGGGGAAAAACGGTTTTTTTGTCACCACGCAAAAAACAACCTTTAATTTAACCCCCGATTTAAAATTTGGCCCAAAATTGAGCAACCACAAACTACAGCTTTTTACGTTTACAATTTCTGTTTTCCGCACCAACAAGAGAAAAAAAATTTTAATTTAAACCTTCGTTTGAATTAGGTACAGGAAAAAATTAATTTTTGGGTGAAAAAGACGGTTTATTTTGTCACCACAGCAGAAAAACAAGCTTTTAATAAACCCCCCAAGTAAAATGGCCAAAAAAATTGACAAAAACAAACTACGACTTTGTACGTGTTAAATTTCGTGTTTTCTACCCAAACAAGAGAAAAAATTGTAATTAACCTTTCGCTTGTTAATTAGGTACAGGAAAATTGAAATTTTGGGGTGAAAAAGACGGTTTTTTTTGG
>JAODAL010009395.1:0-111107 GCA_025379985.1 Phyllomedusa bahiana
GGAGCCGGAAAACTTTTGGACCGTGATTTTGGAGAGATTTCTCCGGGCCGGGAAAGAAGGGGAGGGCTAAGGGGGGGGGGGGTACTGTTGCGTCCGGCGCCCAGGATCGCTCCTGGGGGCCGCCGCGCGGCTCCCCCCGGTCCCGGACGGGTGCCGCCGCCGCCAACCCGGGTGTCGGGCGGCGGGCGCACCGTTCCCCGGCATTTTCTCCACTTTACCCGGCCTCGGCTCCTGTCTCCCCGCAGTCTCCTGCCGTCCGACGCGCGCGTCCCTTGATCTAAGGCGCGCGCGCGCCGGCTCTGTGAGATTTAAAGGGGCAGTGCGCCGGTAATGGGTAATTGCCGGGCACTGCCTCTATTTCACCTGGGCGCTTAAGCCCGCTCCCTGCCGGATCTTTAGTGCCTTGCCTATGGAGACAGCGTTCCTATTGTCTTGTTCTGATCTACCGTGTACCGTACCCTTGCTTCCGTCTACTGACCACGTATCTCTGCTGCCTGCCCTGACCTCCTGCCTGACCCCGACTACGAGCCTGCCTGACGATTTTGCACCACGCTATACTTCGGCTGCCACCGCAAGCAAGTCACGTCAGGGGGGGACGACCTGGTAGACTCCCGCCGCAGCAAGGTCCTTTCCCGCTTTGCGGCGGGCTCTGGTGAATACCGGGACCTACTTAGATTCCGTTCCCTGGCGTGGCTTACACCATCGCTTGCGGTGGTCCAGTGGATCCACTTCCGTGTCCGGTACCGTAACAATATGTTAGACTGACAAATGTGTGACTACATTGTACTACACAATACAGTTCTGTTTTGCACACTGTATTATGTGGTAAAATGGGCGCATTTATGTCCGAGAGGCTGGTAATATTTTCATGTACATTAGGGTGGGCCCCCTAAGATCAACTCCCCTGTGGGCCCCAGACCCCCCAGTCCGACACTGTCTGGATATGACGCTGAGCATGTGCACACAACTTCTTGGGTTGACCATGGCCAGGCCTGTTCTGAGTGGAACCTATCTTGTTAAACTGCTGTATGGTCTTGGCCACCGTGCTGCAGCTCAGTTTCAGGATGTTGGCATCTTCTTATAGCCTCAGCCATCTTTATGTAGAGCGACAATTCTTTTTTTCAGATCCTCAGACAGTTCTTGGCCATGAGGCGTCATGTTGAACTTCCAGTGACCAGTATGAGGGCATGTGAGAGCGATAACACTACATTTAACACACCTGCTCCTCATTCACACCTAAGACCTTGTAACAATGACGAATCACGTGAAACCGGGGAGGGAAAATGGCAAATTGGGCACCATTTGTCCAATATCACTTAGGGGTGTACTCACTTTTGTTGTCACTTAGGGGTGTACTCACTTTTGTTGCCAGTTTTAGACATTGATGGCTGTGTGTTGAGTAATTTTGAGGGTTCACCAATTTACCCGTACAAGCTGTGCATTGACTATTTACATTGTTTTAAAGTGTCAGATTTTTTATGTTGCCCCATAAAACATTGGATCAAATTTACAAAAAATGTGAGAGGTGCGCTCATTTTCGTGAGATACTTTGACAGTAATTGTACGTTATCTACAAAAACAAAGTTGATTTCTGTTCATTTTAACATTTCATTAGCTGTTTATCTGTTTTACAACTTGATAAATAGCCCCCAAAAATTCTGAAGACTTGAACTATTCGAACAATGTAGGGGAAGCTTATGAAAGCATTATTCACGATACAGTAAATTAGTGTAATGAAAATAGAAGATAGTTTTTATAAATGTGCAGTGCTAAGTGGTGCTCTACCCGATCTGCATTAAGGGTTATACCCCCAGGGAGGCCCATGCACATCAATAGCCTCTTTCGTGCCACGGCTGACTAACCAAAATCCCACATCAACCAGGTGTCCAGGAGTAAGTAAGCCAGTCCTGGATTCCTCACGATATCAGATCCCATTGAATCTATAACCTTCTCTGCACACTTTCTAAATGCAAAGACTGGCGAAGAAAGTAATGGTTACACTTTGAGGGATGCCATTCGGTGACTCCCATAGAGCATTGCATGGCCAGTTTGGAGGTAAGTGTACTCAAAAGGGTTTTCCGCCAAAAGCTTTTATGGTATTTATCAAATTGCCATCAAGTCTTAAGGTGAGGTCCCACCTCTGGTATAGGTATATCGGTAATAGGGTCCCCCAGTAGGATATAGGTGATAGGGTCCTCCAGGAGTACTCTACATGGCAGGGAGCCCTAGCTCTCTGCGCCACGCTAGCATTCACATGTATGTGCATCCAGAGGATGCACCTACAGTTGAAGAGGCCGGCAGCGGCCTGGAACCCGGCGACCTTAGGTTTGGGGGGTCGTAGTTTTATCTGGGGGAAAAAGCCCCCGGATAAAACAGCCTAGTGACGCTCCTCCAAATATTCAATATAGATTAAGGACAAAGAAATTACCAGAATAAGGAAATATGGTTGTCTTCTTCTAGAAACAGTGCCACACCTATCCAAGGTTTGTGCTTGGTATTGCAGCTCAGCTTCAGTATAAGGGTACGTTCACACGGCATATTGGGGCCGTAATACGCTGAGTGTTTTAGAAGGACGCGCTGATCAGCGCATACTTCTAAAGCACAGGGGGACCGAGCTATGAATTACCATAATTGCGGTGCGCATTTTGCCTGTATTAAAGCGCAAATACGCGGCGAAATGCGCACCGCAATTACGCTGTGTGAACACACCCTAAGGGTATGTTCACTCGCAGTGATGGATCCAATTTTGGATCCGTTTTTAGATGCGTGTTTGGATCCGTGTTTCAGACCCTAAACGGACCCAAACACGCATCTAACAATGTGCAGTGTGATTACGTTGCTTTCAATGTAAAACCCGCATCGCTGTTCAGATTAGTTATCGCCTATGTGTTTTTACATGAATCTTTCTGATGCGTCTTTCGGATCCGTTCAAAGAATTGTCATGTCAATTCTTGATCTGAAAGATGCAGCAGACACCCTGTTTAAAACTATAGGGTGCGATCCTGCTGCAGCCAAAATGCACCCAAACGCGTACCTGCATGTTGGATGCGTTTTGGATCCGATTGACGCAGCGCTTTTGAATGTGCTTTTCAGATCCAAAACGGATCCAAACAAGGATCCAACACGCCGTGTGAACATACCCTAAGGGTTGTGCAGCAAATAGTAAAAAAAAAAAAAAACAATAGGAACAGGTATGAGTAGGGCTGCTTTGAGCCCAAAAAACTGTCATAGTCCTGCTCTATACATGGATGAACAGCCGTAGCCTAAAGTAATCAATTTAATATGATATAATCTAATATTAATTTGATATGAGCTCATATGAGATTTCTAGGATATTATATAATTTAAGAATAATTTGATATTATTTTAAATCATTTCATTTTATCTCATTTTATAATTAACATAAGTTGGCATGGCCTAAGCTGTCAGGAAGGATTTTTGAGTTTTTCTAGCGCACCAACATTTGCGCTTACAATGTGGCACATTAAGGGTATTTTCACACGATGTACTGCGGCGTGTACAGTATACGCCGCAGTACATCGTGTCTTTCGGGAGCTCATGCTGATACGCACGTACTCCTGCGGGAGGGGGGGCAGCCCGCCGGCCCCATTGACATTCATTACTCGCGGCGCGTATTCGCCCCAAGTAATTGACATGCCACTTATCTCACCGTGCGTACAATATGATCGTATTGTACAAGCGGGGAGAGGAGACGTAATCCATAGTTCTCTATGAGAACTGTGGATTACCGTAATTTTGGCCCGCATCTCGCCCGTATTAGAGCGCAAATACGCACCAAAATGCGCACTGAATTAGCCCGTGTGAACATAGCCTAAGGCTTCGTGCCAACTTTACCCTGTACTCCACCTACGATGCGCCAAATCTATGAACCGTAGTTAGACAGGTTCATACATACTGTTGCATTCAACACTGCTCTAAAGCACCAAGTTTCATACATGTCACCCTATATGAGTCTTCATTCATCTCCTTGTGATGTTTTCTGTGTAATTTGTGCCGTTCCTGTGCTGCATGTCACCTCCCTTCTCTTCAATCAAGCAGGAACATTTCCTTTCTGATAGCTACCGTGTTTCCCCGATAGTAAGACACCCCCGATAGTAAGACGTAGCGAGGAGTTTAGGGAGGTCGACTAATGTAAGACGTACCCCAAAAGTAAGACATAGTAAACTACGTTGTCTGCGCTCGGGCGCTGCGATGGACCGGGCGCCGACAGGGAAGCTTCAGCTATATGCGGCTCCTCAGGGAGCGTATATAGCTGAATGCCGAGTACAATGCACAGTGTCCGTGCGCTGCCCTGGCCCGGGCACTGTCCGCGATTCCTTCACCTACATGCGACTCCCCCGGAGCGCATATAGGTGAAGGGATACCACTGCGGGGCACAGAGCGAGCGCTCCGTGCTCCGCAGTGGCCTCCGGGCGACCGCAGACTGGCGGCTGTCCGGAGCTCCCGGCACAGGCAGTGTGTGTCATCACGCTGCGTGCACGGCCTGATGACGTCACCGCCTGTGCCGGCAAGAAGATAGAGCAGAGCCGAGAGCGCGGGAGACGGAGCAGCGGGGATCCAGGTAAGTGATTGTTTTTTTATTTTTATATTATTGCCTACAGCTGCCTATACCTGTCCTATACCTGCCTACAGCTGCCTATACCTGCCTTATACTTGCCTATACCTGCCTACAGCTGCCTATACCTGCCTTATACTTGCCCATACCTGCCTACAGCTGCCTATACCTGCCTTATACCTGCCTTATACCTGCCTACAGCCTGCCCTATACCTGCGTATGGGGTCATATACCTGCCAATATAAGACATACCCCGAAAGTAAGACATAGTGGGACTTTTGGGGGTAAAAAGAATGTAAGACGCTTCCTTACTTTCGGGGAAACACGGTATTTCCACTGTAAGGCTATGTTCACACGGCTTATTCACGCCGTAAATGCAGGATGGATTTTGCCCGCAATCACAGCGTGTGCTCCGGAGTGGAGGGGGGGGGGGTGCCTCGTCGGCCCCATAGACATTCATTATCCACGGCGCGTATCCCGCCGGGATAATGTGCATGTCACTTCTCTCCCCGCACGCTGTATTGTGCGAGCGGGGAGAGGAGACGGAATCCATAGTTCTCTATGAGAACTGTGGATTACCGTAATGATTGGGACGTATTTCAGCCGTGTGAACATTGCCTAAAAATACAAACCCCAGAATGCTTTGCTGCACTTTGTCTATCTTCCTCCCATCCCCATTCTCAGTGAATGCCCCTGTTTCATACCCCAGAATGCTTTGCTGCACTTTGTCTATCTTCCTCACATTCTCAGTGAATGCCCCTGTTTCATAACCCAGAATGCTTTGCTGCACTTTGTCTATTTCTAAGGTGTCTTCAGTAATCCCCTGTTTCAACCCAGAATGCTTTGCTGCACTTTGTCTATCTTCCTCACATTCTCAGTGAATGCCCCTGTTTCATACCCCAGAATGCTTTGCTGCACTTTGTCTATCTTCCTCACATTCTCAGTGAATGCCCCTGTTTCATACCCCAGAATGCTTTGCTGCACTTTGTCTATCTTCCTCACATTCTCAGTGAATGCCCCTGTTTCCTCCCTCACATTGAAAGCCATAAAAGGGTGTGGCTTCAAAGGCTGCCTTGAAAAAAGCCACACCTCTTCACTCACCTGATCTCCTGGGCTGGACACATAGCTATTTCCTCTGTGTAGAGACACAGAGAACTACTGTGCTTCCTGTCATAAAACAGCAAATGTAGAACTGCTTTGATTTAAAAGTGCTAAACTATGGGAGAGGTATGATTTAGAACATATGTTTTTGTACACTGGCCAACCCCTTTAAAGTGAATAGCATCCATGTGAGAAAATACCTATGACAATGTCCGTCATATGGAAATGAAGGAGCTTTGAGACCTTAATCTGTTCAGTGTACTGGAGTTATAATAACAATTAGCTACTGTGTAAACTTTAGACAGCACAACCAGATAAACCCCAGGAATGTATAAATCCACTCATATTATACACCGACCACGTTTCACCTCATCCCCGGGCGGCAGTCAATCCTGTCTTGTTGAAGCCTGTGGGACTTATTGATGCCTGTATGAAGAGAGAGAAGACGTCATATAAACTGTACTTCATAAACCAGCATTGTCCATAATTTGCTTTGTAGAGTTTGTAACACATAGATGTCTTTGGATGAGATTAGGATTAAAGGGCTTGTCTCACCATGCTGCTTCACAGAGCCACAGACAGCTTCAGACTCACACTTCCTGGTCAGGCTATGGGTTGGAATAACAGCTCTGCTGTTCCTAGTTTAGCCTGTTACAGTGAAATGACTGCAGGAGATGTAAAATCTGTAGTACACAAGACTACAGAACTCTTAGGAGTGAAGAAGTGTCTTTAGCTTAAAGGGAACCTGTCACATAGATTATGCCCCCCTTGCTGAGGGCAGAACAAGCCAGTGTCAGACCTGCTGTTTCCTGCGCTGTGTCCCTTATTCTGTAAGATGCTGGAGTTTTCGTGTATTTTATGCTCAAATCTGCAGTTTTCAGCCAGAAGAGTCATTCGAAGAGTCCTTCAAAGAGTCAGTTTTTTTCAAACCCGGCCAATCGGAGACTAGCCCCGCCCACCTCAACTGACAAACCTATTACTATGAATAAGTTGAAACATGAATAACTCAGTGGGCGGGCTAGCCCTTGGTGGGCGTGGCTAACACCTGCTCATGAATAAGATTTGAGGGGTAAATGCTCTAAAACTGCTGCATCTTACAGAATAAGGGACACAGTGATGGGAACAGCAGGTCTGACACTAGCTTGTGCTGCCCTCAGCCAGGGGGGCACAACCTATGTGACAGGTTCCCTTTAAACAAACATAACTCCGTCCCTAGAGATTACACACGGAAGGGAGAGGCATCACCATGGACTGACAACAGGATCCAGCAATCATAAAAGAGACAGGAGAGAGAGAGGTGGTTGGTAACCAAGAGAAACTTGTGTGCACTCAGAAGAGAAATAATCTCTCTTAGCTCCGCAACAAAGCAAAATCAAAAAAGCAATGTAGTGGATAATAGTCTTCATTTATTTAATAGAGAATATTGGAACCCAGTAAAATTTTTCAAACACACCTTTTATTGAAGGATTTTAAAATTGACATTCACTTTCAGGCATTCAACCGTGATATACAGCATGACAATAAATGGACGAATGGTAATAGCATATACTCCAGCGTAATGGTTGCTGTACCAATCCGGTCGTTCAAAAATTCAAGGCAAAAGTCCATGCATCGCTCTGGGAGACGCCAGGCCCAGAGCAGAGATGCGCAATGATGGTAGCTGGCGCGCACTCGGACGTGCAACGTTTCGGGGCAAACTCCCTCCCTTCCTCGTGCCTGAGAAGGGGAGGAGTTTGCCCCAAAACGTTGCACGTCCGAGTGCGCGCTAGCTACCATAAATGCGCCATCTCTGCCTGGGCCCTGGCGTCTCCCAGAGCGATGCATGGACTTTTGCCTTGAATTTTTGAACGACCGGGAGGTCGCAACCTAACGCTGAGTATATGCTATTACCATTCGCCCAAATTTATTGTCATGCTGGATATCACGGTTGAATGCCTAAAAGTGGATGTCAATTTTAAAAGTGCTCATTAAGGTGTTGAAATTTTACCCTGGTCCAATATCTCTTTATAAAGTATTGATTGTGGGGCTTGGAGAACCCCGGCTGTGGAACTCGTTTAGCATACCAGCGAAACAAGTTATCATTGGTCTTACTGTTTATTGACTAATAGTCTTCATTTACCTTTCCCTACATGTTGAAAGCTAATCATTGTAGTAAGCAAACCCCTGTAAGGATTTTTGCCTGAAAACAGCACCTTTTTTGCCAAAGGGGTGTGTCTGATGCCAATTACTATATGATGCACTATGTTAGTACGTGTAACACTACTGGTTAACACAAATGGCAATCAAAATTTAGAATAGAATGAAGCCAACTAGCAGTCACATGCAAGCAGTGCAAATTGCGGCATGTATGAAATTTGGTGTTTACAAATTTATTGATAGGCTAGAATGCGCCTGATTTATGAACCCGCTCTACAGCGGGTCATAAATCAGGCGCATTCTAGTACTAGTATGACAATTCTGGCTCAGGTAAACCACTTTGAAAGTGCTCTACCTGTTCCAGCAGTAATGCATCTAGAAATGCCATAGCGAATAAATCTATAGCTCCCGCTATGGTTCTAGAGCGCCCCGCCTCCTGCACGCCCCCCGAAATCATGTGCATTACAAAGTGCCACGGGGTCTATGTAATGCGCCTGATTATTGCGTGCGGGACATTTAGACATGTAGCAAACGGGGCTGCATCTGATATCGGGCTGAGAAGACGCCAGAAATCTGGTGAATCTCCGTTCATACATGTCGCCCATAGTATATATCAAAAATAAATTTAAGGACATTAGAGGGTGGACAGCAAGATGAACGATGACAAGGGCACGGATAGAGATGAAATGCTAAATTGCCTGAATCAAGAAGCATGAACCCAAAAAACACCTGACCCTAACAATTAGCTTTCCCTAAATCTGTCCCTAAAAACCTGCCCCATTCTATTCCTGAAGACATCCCTACCAATGTCCCTCAGCTATGCTGACCCTAACCAAACAGCACAGAACCACCAAAGAGAACTCAGGAATAACCCCCCCTCCCCCCGTGCACTGTTTAACCCCTTAGACGCCACGCACCGTTCTTCACTCCGATCGGAGCCCCCGCAGCGTAACTGCTGGGATCCGATGGCTGAACATGGCAGCGGGAAGCCTGGTGAAGGCTTCCATCGCTGCCATGCTTTCTAGTTCTCCAATTCCAGCCCTAGGCAGAAAGTGGGGAAGCCGCCATCTTGGTACACCCTAATGCATTGTCTATGCAATGCATTAGGCTGTACAAATGATCACATCCCCTAGAGGTGAAGCACCCTAGGGGGACTCAAAGTTAAAGTAAAAAAAAAAGTTTTAAAGTATAAAAAAAATAAAAAAATATTAAAGTTCAAATCAACCCCCTTTTGCCATTTTACAAATAAAAGAATAATAATAAAAAATTACACATATTTGGTATCGCCGCGTCCGAAAAAGTCAGATCTAGTAAAATATAACATAATTTATCCTGTACGCTGAAAAAAGAAAAAAAATTCCAAACGTCAATATTGCGTTTTTTTGGTCATTTCATTTCCTTTAAAAATTTTGAATAAAAGTGATCAAAAAAGTCGCATGCATTCCAAACTGGTAGCAATAAAAAGTGCACTTAAGCCCGCAAAAAAATACACCCTCACTGATGTCCGTAGGTGTTAGTACAAAAAATGTATTGGTTGCACAAAATGGCGCCCCGGCGCAAATTTCAAAAATAGAAAATGTTTGGAATTTTTTTACGCCACCCTACATGTTTGGTATTGCCGGATGCAGAACAATCTGTAGAATACAAATAACACATCAATTTTACTGAGGAATGAACTCCGTAAAAAAAACTCCCGCAAACATGGCGCAAGTACATTTTTTTTCAAATTTTGCTCCAAATTTTTTGTGGTTTCTCAGTATTTTCTATGGTACGACAATTGTCACCATTAGAAAGTACATCTTGTCCCGCAGGATAAAAGCTCTCATATGTCTATGTAGGTGGAAAAATAAAAACGTTATGACTGTTGGAAGGCGAGAAGGAGAAAAATGAAGAGTAATATTTTTTTTCTTTGGAGGGATTAAAGGTTTAATTTTTGCACCATTTTCAGCACCTCTGCTACCTGTCAGTGAAGCCTTTATAGGGTGCAAATACAATGAGTAAATAAAAAAGTGAATGAAGCTCACCCATGTAGCGGTCATGTTCACACTTGATTTCCGTAGCATAGGTCTCATTATATGCTGCTGCATGGATATTCAGATCCTCGGTTCTCGGATCACGGTCAACTCCAAATGTAATGTAGGCAACTCCAGCAGTATGGAAAATGGTGAAAAATCTTTATTCAATCATTCCAGCCTGACCTTAACAATTAGCTTTCCCTAAATCTGTCCCTAAACACCTGCCCCATTCTATTCCTGAAGACATCCCTACCAATGTACCCCAGCTATTCTGACTCTAACCAAACGGCACCGAACGACCAAAGAGAACTCAGGAATAAAACAATCTACCAGACTGACACAGGGCAGAACAAAAGCAACAGAGAACTAAAGACAAAAGAGAACTCTGAACTAACTGGGAACAGAAAACTACAGCAAAACAGGACACAACAGGACAAAATGCATAAACTGCTGGAAACAGGATGCAAACAAATCACAAGACTAAAGCTCTCAGCCTAACAGTATACTCTGCGCCGGCCGGCAAATGAACAATAAGCTTTATATAGCCCTAGCAATTAACCATTCCCACTTAATCAGCTCACATGTGCATATGGTCAGCTGATGGTATAGAGAGTTGCATAGAAACAGCGTCATCTGATCTAGTAAGCAGACGAAGGCGAAATGGCAGGAGCATTCTTGCCATTCTTAACACTTCTGACTGTTCAGTGAAGGGGTGTTCCTATCTATTATATTGATGGAATATGGTTAGGATGTGCCATCAATGTGTGAAAAGTGCATGGTTCCACCTCTAGGAATTCACCTATCTCTGGAATGGGCCCCCTGAAAGTCTCAGTTCAGAACAAAGAGTCGGTTGCCTAACAACACAACTCTACATTCTATTCTATGAGAGTTCAGAGTACAGGTGAGCAGTGTGTTTAGTTGTACTCAGAATTCCCATACAACAGAATGGAGAGTAGGAAGTCAGCACAACCTCATCTCCATTCTGCATACACTTTCCAATATCAGCAGCACACTATTAACTAAAAAAAAAAAAAAGGCAAATAGATTTTTTTGTAAAAGCATTTCTGCTACTTATTATACATGAAAAATGTTTGAGGTTCTTAGTTCACATTTTTGATCAAAGCTGCTTAAAGGGGTTGTCTCACTACAATGATCGCTGCTTTTTATGTTAAATATCTTGCAAAAACAAGTCACTTTGTAATATTTATCCATTAACAGTGTCCTACCTATTCTGAGATATCTCCTTTTTTATGGGCTGCATCAGCTACTCACGTTGCTATAGCTACAGACCTGTTCGATCTCTCCTAATAGGCTGCCAGCACTGGTTGATATAGCTACAGACCTGTTCAATCTCTCCTAATAGGCTGCCAGCACTGGTTGCTATAGCTACAGACCTGGCTTCTACTGCAACCTAGAAGAGGCCAGTAAACACGCCTCTGAATTCAAAATGAAAAGAAAGAAAACAGGACTGAGGAATGAATCAATGTAGTGAGACAACCCCTTTAAGCCCACCTCCCAATCATCAAGGGGACCTCAATACAGTTGGGAACCTACACTTATTTTACTTCTCTTGGGGCCTGTTCAGACCTGCACACTTCAGGGAGTGAAGGCTCCAGATACAAGGTACTCTGCATTGATTTAAAAACCTGTGCAGGTGGGTGGAATGCGAAAAAGGAGGCAGCCACTCCCCCATACACAAGCAAGAAAACAATATTTGGCTCTGCACATCCAAAATACTTTTTTTTTTAAAAAAATGAGCATAGGTGCGCACTGGTGTGGCAGAAATATGAGGTCCCCTTGTTCATTGGGAGGTGAGCTTAAAGGGGTTGTCTCACTACATGATTCATCTCACCTCAGTCCTGTTTTCTTGGTTTCACTTTGAATTCAGGGGCGTGTTTCTACTAGGCTGCAGTAGAAGCCAGGTCTGTAGCTATAGTGACCAGTGCAGGCAGCCTATCAGGAGAGATTGAACAGGTCTGTAGCTATAGCGACCTGTGCAGGCAGCCTATCAGGAGAGATTGAACAGTTCTGTAGCTATAGCAACCAGTGCTGCGCTTCTGGAGATCGACGTCTGTAGCTATAGCAACATGCTGGAGCCTATCTGAGAGACTGAGAGATCTGTAGCTATAGCAATCAGTGCTGGGACCTATCTGGGATTGAAGGTCGTAGCTATGCGACAGTGCGGCAGACATTTGGAGTCGAAAGTCTGTAGCTATAGCAACCAGTGCTGGCAGCCTATCAGGAGAGATTGATCAGGTCTGTAGCTATAGCAACCAGTTGCGGCAGCCTATCAGGAGAGATCAAACAGGACTGTAGCTATAGCAACCAGTGCTGGCAGCCTATCAGGAGAGATCAAACAGGTCTGTAGCTATAGCAACCAGTGCTGGCAGCCTATCAGCAGAGATTGAACAGGTCTGTAGCTATAGCGACCTGAGGAGCTGATGCAGCCCATACAAGAGGGGATATACAGGAATAGGTAGGACACTGTTAATGGACATATATTGCAAAGTGACTTGTTTTTGCAGGAACTTTAACATAAAAAGCGGCAATCCTTGTAGTGAGACAACCCCTTTAAGCAGTTTTGATCAAAAAATGTGAACTAATAACCTCAAAAAATTTTCATGTATCCTAAGTAGCAGAAATGCTTTTTCAAAAATTCCTATGTGCCTTTTTTTTAGTTAATAGTCATCTCCATTCTGAACTCAGACTTTTAGGCGCCCGTTCCCTAGATAGATGTGGGTCCCAGCGGTGGCGCCCACACCTTACACACACTGATGACATATCCTATTGATATACCATTGAAGTGTGATACGGGAACATCCCTTAAATGGTATAAATAACAGACATATGAAAATAAGTGGACAAGAGATATACTTGAGTGCACTGATTTTGAGTAAGCTAAGCAGCAGCACTCAATGCCTGGCAGCAGCTGCAAAAGCAAACAAAAGTGCATTAACAGTGTATATAAGGAGAAATAAAATCCTGTCATCCAGATGTAATATTTCCTCTCCCGAAATCTTTCATAAGACCACATCTGATAAATATCGTTCAGTCTTAGGCTCCACGTTGAAATAAGCATAGAGGAGATATTGAGAGGATTCAAAGGCCATTCTTCATGTTTTCATACTTGGATCTTGCTTTGGGGTTTTGGCTGGGTCTAGCACAACTACACCTGCTGAGGGCAGCTTGCTCTGTTTTTTAGTGTTTGCTTATGTGAACCAGCTATAATCATGTATTTCCATATCTGCAATTACTTTCTAGTCCGCAGCAGCTGCATCAATATCAATATTATCTATGTAATCCTTGTGTCTGTACAATGTCTCTGCTCTCAGATACCTTGTCAGCATCCTGCCCCCTAGTGCTGCTTATACACATAACATTTTTTGTCGGATAAGTCGCTAGACACAGTGTAAGCACATTGTTAAAAACTACTCTTTGTTATTTATGTCTATGTTATATTCTTCCCCTTAAAAGTTCAAGTGCAGATTTTGGATCCATCCGCAAGCAAAGAGGTCCAATTCAATACTTTTACCCCAAACCCAGGGCTGCCGTCAGTCGTCTATTAACTGTTTCAGGGCCCCAAATAGCCAAGTCAAATGGGGCCCCCCCCATTACTAGTTCCTATTTTTTAATATATCAGTGGGCCCCTTTTTGATTAGGGCCCCTGACAGGAGTACTGCCCATACTGCCCTATTGGCACCCCTGCCCAAACCTAAATGCTTTATTCAGCCTTATGTAAAAATAGCTTATGCACGGTTTCCAATACACTTTGGGCGACATGTATGTATAGGGCTGTGGCAGTATTCTGGTGTCCTTTCAGCCCAAAAACTGGCGCAGCCCTGTTCTCTAGATCTATGAGCAGGCGCACTGCAAAAGTAGGCGCCCACGGCACTTTGTGGTGCACCTAAGATGTGGGGGCGTTGCATCTGAACCGTATCTGATTCTGCACATTTCTGACTGGAGGACGGCAAAACTAGACGCATCACTGCTGGAACAGGTAGACCAAGTTAAAAGTCGTCTACCTGAGCCTGAGTTGTCGCAGTGGAAATAGAAAGTGCCAAATCTATGACCAGGTTCATAGATTCAGGCGCATTCTTCACTGCTTTAAATCTATTTAGAATTGGCCTCTTTGCACCTAGATCATGCATGCTGCCCTTTTGTATTTAAAATTTTGCACCATTTTCAGGATCTCTGCTACCTGTCATTGAAGCCTTTATAGCAAATACAACAAATAAATAACAAAGTGAATATGGCTCACCCTTGTAGCGGTAATGCTCACACCTGGTTTCCTTAGCATAGATCTTGTTATATTCTGCTGCACGGATATTCAGATCCCCGGTCCTAGGATCACGGACAACTCCAAATATAATGCAGGCAACTCCAGCAGTATGGAAAAATGGTGAAAAATCTTTATCCAATCATTCCATTACAGAGGGTAAAAGAGCATGGTGCTTACGCGTTTTGGACGTAAAATATGTCCTTGTTCACAGCGGGAACACAATGTACCTGAAATAAGAAAATGGGGCCCTCCTCTGGTGCCTAACGGAGCCGCTCATCCTGGGGCAGTACAGGGCATGTAGTACCGCACTGTACTGTAAAGAGAGGCTTCTAGACCACCAATCACTGCATGCACCTCACTAATACATGTAAGAGCAGTACAGGACATGTAGTACCGCACTGTACTGTAGGGAGGCGCTATAGACCGCCAATCACTGCATGCACTGCACTAATACATGTAAGAGCAGTACAGGACATGTAGTACCGCACTGTACTGTAGAGAGGGGCTACTAGACCGGCAATCACTGCATGCACTGCACTAATACATGTAAGAGCAGCACAGGACATGAAGTACCGCACTCTACTGTAGAGAGGAGCTATAGACCGGCAATCACTGCATGCACCTCACTAATACATGTAAGAGCAGTACAGGACATGTAGTACCGCACTGTACTGTAGAGAGGCGCTATAGACCGCTAATCACTGAATGCACCTCACTTATACATGTAAGAGCAGTACAAGACATGTAGTACCGCACTGTACTGTAGAGAGGCGCTATAGACCGCCAATCACTGCATGCACCTCACTAATACATGTAAGAGCAGTACAGGACATGTAGTACCGCACTGTACTGTAGAGAGGCGCTATAGACCAATCACTGCATGCACTCACTAATACATGTATATCTAAGAACAGTAAAGGACATGTAGTACCGCACTGTATTATAGAGAGGCGCTACTAGACTGCCAATTATTGCATGCACCTCACTTATATATGTAAGAGCAGTACAGGACATGTAGTACCGCACTGTACTATAGAGAGGAGGAAGCGAGCTAAGGAGCTAGGGAAGAGGTGGCTACATGTGCACCAAGAAGTCTCCACATTCAGGATAAAAAGATACAGAAACAACCGCAGAGTTCATTTGTGTAACCATGGAAAGACATGATTTTGCAGAGGAGCTGCAAACACAAAACGGTAGCAAATTATTAATGAGAACTATTTGCAAAGCTTCTTCAAGCTGCATAAAATTGGGGTGTAATAATAGAGAGGACTGACCAATAGTGAAATGCGCTGCTGCGTTACACAAAGATGTGATGTATTTGTCAGACAAGGAAAGGTTACATATGGCAGGAGATCTGCCTGAGAAGGGACATGTAACATCCTCCATCTGGAAAATGAGCAGGCTCCCACTGAACGAGATGGATGACTATCTGTGACCCTGGGCCTTCACTCCTCGGCGGAGTCCTCACCACCTCCCATAGCTGGGTCCACATCTGCTTTGAATGAGTCTTGTGCTCCGGCCAAGAGTTTAATGATCATCAGTAGTCATTCTGTATATTTTCATTTGTTTTTACTTCAATATTGAGCGGTAAGATAAATCCCGCTCTCTGCTAAGCGCTAATCTCCACTAATAAAGCTCCTCAATTTCCCACTGCTTCTGAGAAGGACAGACCGCACAAGTCTGGACAACCCCCCCTGGCTTCTTGAGAGGTTGTTGAGAATGAATCTCCAAAAAACCTGAATATTCATGGCTGTTTAGAAAGAAATGTAAAATGTCCTGTGGCTCGATTTTGGGAAGGACGGTGGTTGGGGGGAGAAGGGGGTTATTATATTCTGCTAGAATCCAGTAGAAGAGTGAAGAAATCAGGCGATACCTTTTAGAGGCTAACTGAGTATATTGATGGTGAGCTTTCGAGAGAACTAGCTCCCTTCTTCAGACAAGTTGTTATACAAGAAATTGAAATTTCACAGACTTTTTATACACAAAAGACCTGGACCTTCAAAGAATCTTAGAATTCTTAACAATAACAAAATGACTTTCTGCTTATATTGCATTTTGTTATTGTTAAGAATTCTAAGATTCTTTGAAGGTCCAGGTCTTTTGTGTATAAAAAGTCTGTGAATTTTCAATTTCTTGTATAACATCATGTCTGAAGAAGGGAGCTAGTTCTCTCGAAAGCTCACCATCAAATATACTCAGTTAGCCTCTAAAAGGTATCGCCTGATTTCTTCACTCTTCTACTACTTTCTATGGCTAGAATCCAGTCTAATTTATGGCAAATAAAGCGGATATGGGATGATATGAACCAGTGTGATTGAGATTTGTGACCTATTAGTGCACATGGACAACAGAGAATAGGACCATGTGCCTAAGACCCCCCTCTATGAGCCAGAGAGATGCTGGCAAGCAGCTACCCCTGCCCTGATTGACTCAAGTCATAGCATGGAAGCAGGGGGTGCAGATATAGAAGTTGCACACAGGTCCTGGCAGGGCTGATACTTATTATAGGACCCCATTGAACAAATGCATTTCAGCCCCCGACCAATTACTTGTTCCTATCTTGCAGAAAAAAACACAGAAAAAAATGGGACATTATTTACTCAAAAACACTTGATAGGCCACACTTACTGCTCAATGGCTGGACTAGACTAACCCAGTAAGAGGCAACACTGGCCCCTATGCTACTTGGGAAAAATAAACAGGTGCAGCAAAATGCTGAGCAGCAGCTCACACACCCCACCACTAGGGTAACAATTAGATGATAAAAAACTGCACATTAACTTGATACCTGTTCACACCAGCATGCAGAAAAGCCACAGTATAATTCATGGGGAGATTGCACAAATGCAAAAATACCAATAACACAACCACTCACAAACCGTCAATGCATGAAGGGGGTGGTTGCTGGTACTACAATTGCATATAAATAAGGCGATACAGAAGGGTGCCATAAATACAGATACGTGTGGTGCACCATATTAACAGGCCCCTTTTTCTAAAACTTGATAAGTGCCCCTGACAAGAGTTTTACCAATCAGGCTTGCTCTGGCCCACAAGGGAGCAGGGACCTGGAGATGTGTTTTTAGATAGGAAGGAAGAAACAAAGAGGCAGAATGCGAGAGTCATGTACAATAGGTGGGGCTAAGAATCAACTCCATTGGTGGACTCTGAGATATATCAAGGTGCTCAGCTTCTCTCCTCTATCATATAACCCTATATATCACAGAGCTCAGCTCCTCTCCCTCTATCATATAACCCTATATATCACAGAGCTCAGCTCCTCTCCTCTCCTCTATCATATAACCCTATATATCACAGAGCTCAGCTTCTCTCCTCTATCATATAACCCTATATATCACAGAGCTCAGCTCCTCTCCTCTATCATATAACCCTATATATCACAGAACTCAGCTTCTCTCCCTCTATCATATAACCCTATATATCACAGAGCTCAGCTCCTCTCCTCTATCATATAACCCTATATATCACAGAGCTCAGCTCCTCTCCTGTCATATAACCCTATATATCACAGAAGTCAGCTTCTCTCCTCTATCATATAACCCTATATATCACAGAGCTCAGTTTCTCTCCTCTATCATATAACCCTATATATCACAGAGCTCAGTTTCTCTCCTCTATCATATAACCCTATATATCACAGAGCTCAGCTCCTCTCCTCTATCATATAATCCTATATATCACAGAGCTCAGCTTCTCTCTTCTATCATATAACCCTATATATCACAGAGCTTAGCTCCTCTCCTCTATCCTATAACCCTATATATCACAGAGCTCAGCTCCTCTCCTCTACATATAATCCTATATATCACAGAGCTCAGCTTCTCTCCTCTATCATATAACCCTATATATCACAGAGCTCAGCTTCTCTCCTACATCATATAACCCTATATATCACAGAGCTCAGCTCCTCTCCCTCTATCATATAACCCTATATATCACAGAGCTCAGCTTCTCTCCCTCTATCATATAACCCTATATATCACAGAGCTCAGCTCCTCTCCTCTATCATATAACCCTATATATCACAGAGCTCAGCTCCTCTCCTGTCATATAACCCTATATATCACAGAAGTCAGCTTCTCTCCTCTATCATATAACCCTATATTACAGAGCTCAGTTTCTCTCCTCTAACATATAAACCCTATATATCACAGAGCTTCAGTTTCATCTTCCCTCATTACATATAACCCTATATATCACAGAGGCTCAAGCTCTCTCCTCTATCTTAAATCCTATATATCACAGAGCTCAGCTTCTCTCTTCTATCCATATAACCCTATATATTTACAGAGCTAAGCTCCTCTCCTCTATCCTATAACCCTATATATCACAAGCTCAGCTCTCTCATCTACATATAATCCTATATATCACAGAGCTCAGCTTCTCTCCTCTATCATATAACCCTATATATCACAGAGCTCAGCTTCTCTCCTCTATCATATAACCCTATATATCACAGAGCTCAGCTCCTCTCCCTCTATCATATAACCCTATATATCACAGAGCTCAGCTCCTCTCCTCTATCATATAACTCTATATATCACAGAGCTCAGCTCCTCTCCTCTATCATATAACTCTATATATCACAGAGCGCAGCTCCTCTATACTATCATGACTGGATCACTTCAAGTTAGATTCACATCACGTCTGTGTTATACGTTTAGTGTAAAAGCTCTGACCTAGTATATACATTAAACAGAGGCCATAAACTTGATGTGAACTTAGCCTTAGAGACATTTTATTTGCCCTCAGTGTGAAAGCCGATCCAATGACCTTATCCATAGTGCTCCTACCATGGTGGACCACTCGAGTGAGCCTGACTCCTCCAGCTGATTGTACAAACTCCACGGCCTGGACCAACAGTGTATATCTTGGCATTTGATCCATGCATGGAGAGGGTCAGCAAAAGTTGACATTCCACTCGGGGTGCTGAGGTCTTTATCCACTGAATTATTTTAGCAGTTTATATCCAAGCGTAGATTAAGATTATATTAAAACCAGAGCAGATGGAAATGATCCTGTCCACCATGGAAGTTGTCTGTGAACTATGCTACCATCGTATACAAAACCTTAGTCTGGAAAATTTCCTTTCAGCTCTTTTTCCATCTATCTGTCGTCACCAGGATGATCGACCAGATCGGATGCACATATAACCTAATAAAGACATATCACTGACTGTAGTAGTTTATGCCTTTAAGTGTCTAAGATCAGAGCCGGCTCAAGATACGGCCAGTCCTGGCTATTTGCTACAGCTGATACCCACCAGCAGTGACCTCATTGCTCTACATTATCTGACCACTTTAAGAGGTTGTATCACCAAAGACATGTACCACCTTTACATTGGGTAGGTGCAAAATGGCTGATTGCTGGGGATCCCACCGCTGGGACATCCACAATTGCAAAGTGCTGTACTTGGCTATGTCCGTCAGTCCCATAGGCTTTGAACAGTGCAGCACTGTGTATGTATGACCGCTGCTCCGATGAAAGCCTTCCTTGCTGTGTGAGCACACTGAGGAGGAGTAGGGTACTCAGGGCCTCCATTTCAGTGATTGGTGGGGGTCCCAGTGGTGTAACACTAGAAATCAGACATTTAGCCCCTTTCCTGTGGATAGCTGGTGCAATCCCTTTTACTGCAGCATTCCATAGTGAGGGCCTCTGTTGTCCCCCAACAATAAATAAATATATATATACAGTGTCAGAAATAATTATTCGATCCCTCCTTGATTGTGTAAGTTTTCCCACTGACAAAGACATGAACAGTCGATAATTTTAAGGGTAGGTTAATTTTAACATTGAGAGATAGAATATCCAAAATAAAATCCAGAAAATCACATTGTATAAATTATATTGTCACGAGCAGCACCGCAGCCCCCAGGCTGTGGGCGTGCTCGTCCGTCCGTGTCCCCTTCTGCGCCCGGGGCAAGCGGTGCCACGGTCCACACGTCGGGCCGCGGGCGCACTCGCTCCCTCGGGCACACTCACTTACCTCACCGCGTTCCTGCTTCCCCGCGTCTGTCTGTCCGGCTGGTGCGTGTGGCCCCGCTGCTTAGGGCGCGCACGCTGGCTTTCTCAGTTTTAAAGGGCCAGCGTGCCGGAAATTGGTTTTGCCGGCCACTGACCCTATATAAGGGCTCCACCTCCATTAGTACCCTGCCCAATCCATAGCGCCCTTGTCCTGTGAGAGGAAGCCTTGTCTTGTTCCGGTTAGTCGTTCTTGTGTACCAAACCCACCTGCTTACGTCCTCTAACTCCGAACCTTTGCTGCCTGCCCCGACCTTCTGGCCTGACCCCGACTCTGACTTCGTCTACCATTCCTGTACTGCGTTGCACCTCGGCCGCCTCCGCAAGCAAGCCACATCATGGGTAGCGACCTGGTGGAATCCCGCCGTGGCAAGTCCAACCCACCTTGCGGCGGGCTCTGGTGAAAACCCACTTAGATTCTGCTCCCTTGTGTGGTCTGTACCACCACTTGAAGCGGTCCAGTGGATCTACTACCCCAGCTCGTTACATATATAAATTTATTTGCATTTTGCAGTGAGAAATAAGTATTTGATCCCTTTGGCAAACAAGACTTAATACTTGGTGAAAAAACCCTTGTTGGCAAGCACGGCAGTCAGATGTTTTTTGTGGTTGATGATGAGGTTTGCGCACAAGTCAGGAGGAATTTTGGTCCACTCCTTTTTGCAGATCATCTCTAAATCATTAAGATTTTGAGGCTTTCGCTTGCCAACTCAGAGCTTCAACTCCCTCCATAAGTTTTCTATGGGATTAAGGTCTGGTAGAAGTGGAAGGACACCTACTTCAGAATCGCTCACTTCATTATCCCCCCTCCCCACCTCAACTGTCCCAACCGTCTAACCACATGTCCTAAGTGTGACGCCCCTCAAACAGATTTTCTGCATAGTATCTGGTCCTGTAACGCTACTGCAGATTTCTGGGATGAATTGGTGAACACTCTCAATTCCTCCCTACAAGCTGATTTAAGCCTTGACCCGGTCCAGCTGTTATTCCACAACTTCCCAAACCATTGTAGGAATCTCCCGCTCCTGCACATCTTTCTATTAACGGCCAAACGATCTCTACTTTCAAAATGGTTGGATTCTAATGTCCCCTCAGTCCAAGAAGTGATCTGCTCCGTCAAATACCATCTAGAGATGGATAACTGGACATCATCAGAACCAAAGAGACCAAGTCCTCTAAATTCTTTAAAAAATGGGGAGATTTTATAAAAACCTTCTACACCTCGGATGAGATTAGGGAAGTCATTAAGCCTTTCGTTTACACGTCCTGGTATCTTACTTCCCGTCTAGCGGGTCAACTGGGTCGATTGGAAGTTGGAAATCCACCCACTTGACTTGACTCATCTTCATCTACCTGCTGCGAGAACTGCCTTTTTCTACGAACGCGATTCCCATCTATAGTTCCCACCCGACCTCCAGCCAAGGAACAGTGACCCTCACTGTATCATATATCATATCTCATCTCTGCCCTGTAGTAACCCCCACCCTGGTTAAACCGATTTAGTGTATTAATATGACCCAAGTGTCTGGTTATAGTTATGGTTTATTTTGGTTTTGTGCTTAGTTTTTTTTGGGGGGGGCTAGTATTCTATTATTTGCCGGTACATAGAGTCTCAGCTTTACCTCATAATTTTGTTCTCTATTGTTTATATATATATATATATGTAGGTTATTTGTTTATTTATATTGTGACTGATCTCTCTGTTAAAGATTTACTTTTTTATTCCTATGATGACATATCTATTTTGTATGTTTTGTTTGTTGTAAGCTGACACTGCCTTGTTTCTCTTGTGCCCAATTCTGTTTATATATTTAAAACTTTGAATAAAAATTATGTTTAAAAAAAAAAAGGTATGGAGACTGGCTGAGCCACTCCATGACCTTAATATGCTTCTTTCTGAGCCACTCCTTTGTTGCCTTGGCTTTATGTTTTGGGTCATTGTCTTGCTGGAAGGCCCAGCCACAACCCATTTTTAATATCCTGGCGAAGGGAAGGAGGTTGTCATGATTGTACGGTCCATGGCTCCATCCATTCTCCCACTGATGCGATGAAGTAGTCCTGTTCCCTTCACAGAGAAACATGCCCAAAACATAATGTTTCCACCTCCATGCTTGACAGTGGGGACGGTGTTCTTTGGGTCTTGGTGACTGTGGTCCCAGCCGCTTTGAGATCATTAACAAGTTCCCCCGTGTAATTTTAGGCTGATCTCTCACCTTCCTCATGATCGAGGATACCCCACAAGGTGAGGTTTTACATGGTGCCCCAGATCGATGTTTATTGACAGTCATTTTGTATTTCTTCCATTTTCTTACTATTGCACCAACAGTTGTCTCCTCCTCTCCCATCGTCTTACTTATGGTTTTGTAGCCCATTCCAGCTTTGTCCAGGTCTATGATCTTGTCCCTGACATCCTTAGAAAGTTCTTTGGTCTTGCCCATGTTGTAGAGGTTAGAGTCTGACTGATTAATTGAGTCTGTGGACAGGAGTCTATTATAAAGGTGACTATTTAAGACAATTGTCTTTAATGCAGGTAACAAGTTGATTAGGAGCATCTAATTGGTCTGTAGGAGCCAGAACTCTTAATGGTTGGTAGGGGATCAAATACTTATTTCTCTCAGCAAAATGCAAATACATTTATATAAATTATACAATGAGATTTTCTGGATTTTATTTTGGATATTCTATCTCTCAATGTTAAAATTAACCTACCTGCAAAATTATAGACTGTTCATGTCTTTGTCAGTGGGAAAACTTACACAATCACCAAGGGATCCAATAGTTATTTCCTTCACAATAGTTATTTCCATCCACTTCGTGGATGTAAATTTGAAGGGCCAGCGCACCGGTAATTGGATAATTGGCAGGCGCTGACCCTATATATGGACTAGGTTCACGTCACTTCCCTGCTGGATCTTTGTTGCTTCCGAGCTTGCCGTGTTTTCCAACCTCTGCCTACGTTTCTCATCTCTGAACCTTCGCTACCTGCCCTGACCTGCCTGCCTGTCCACGACTACGGTTCTCGGAATACGATTCTGTACCTCGCGCACCTCAGCCGCCACCGCAGGCAAGTCGCGTCAGGGGTAGTGACCTGGTAGGTCTCCCGCCGCAGCAAGTTCATCCCGCTTTGTGGCGGGCTCTGGTGAAAACCGGGTCCTACTTAGACTCCTCTCCCTGGCGTGGCGGATCCACTACTCCGGCCTTCACTATATATATATATATATATATATATATATATATATATATATATATATATATATATATATATATATATATATGTGATCGATCCTAAAGAAAAAAAACAATGCACTAATTTTTTGCCTTAGTTCGTACCATATAAAGGGAATAAAAATAAACTATGATGATGCAGCCAAAACCAGCTTTGTTGAGGAGGGTTAATATGTTCATGCTTATTATATTTTAATGCTTCTTTTTAGATTTCCAGCCTTCTCTTAATAGGCTTCCTGTTATTATACCTTACAAGTCGTCTGGATTATATTGTAATCTGATAAATTTTTCCGAGGTTCGCTCTATAGTAGATCCATAAAGTTTTCCCTAGATGGGGGCACAATGTACTTTTTGAAACCAATATGCACATGTTTTTTATCACTACTATGGTATCCTTTAACTCCTATTCTCTGAATGATGATTTTTTTTTTAGGAGTGCCGTACCTAAAAGCATATTGAGTTACAGTTGCAGAATAACTTCTTACTTTGAAGTAAACACTTCCGTGCCATACCATCCCAGTAATAACACCAAAAATGCGCTCGCTGATCACAAATGTGTACACTTACCTCCCAATCTTAAAGCAAGACTCCCATTTATAAGAAGGATTCAGCTTCATGCACTAGATGTGGATTTTGGACCTCACAGGCTATATGCTGTAGGTTATGTAATAATTACACAGTTGGAAAAATTGTTGTTCCCCTTTCATTAAAGAAAGTAAAACCCACAATGGTCACTGAAATAACTTGAAACTGACAAAAATAAATATAAATTCAAATTTGCTTAAAATAAACTGAATGAAATCAGACATTTTGATTGATTTTTGTTACACCCAAAAAAAACAATACAAAAAAAAAAATAATTAAACTGTCCTGGACATAAATGATGGTACCCCTAGAAAAGACTGAAAATATTTGACCATAAGGACATGTTAAACTAAGGTGTCTCCTGTAATAAGCATAACAGACTTAAGACTTGTAATCAATCAGCCTGCCTATTTAAAGGGTGAAAAGTAGCCACTGCACTGTTTGATATCATGGTGTGCACCACATTGAACATGGACCAAATGACTTGTCTCAGGAGATTAGAGAGAAAATTAAAGACACATATGTTAAAGGTAAAGATTATAAGACCATCTACAAACAGCTTGGTGTTCCTTTGAGTTCCTACAGTGGGACATACTATTCAAAAGTTTAAGGCCTATTAGGGTATGGTCACATGGCGTGTTCAATACCTTTTGGATACGTTTTTAGATGCGTGTTTGGATCCATGTTTCAGACCCTAAATGGACATAAACATGCATCTAACAATATGCAGCGTGACTTACATTGCTTTCAATGTAAAACACGCATCGGGGGTTCAGATGATAAGTGGTTTAAACCAGTCTTTCTGATGCATTTTTCGGATCCGTTCAAAGAATTGACATGTCACTTCTTGATCCATTTTACGCAGCAGACCCCTATTTAAAACTATAGGGTGCATTTCTGCTGCAGTATAAATGCATCCAAACATGCACATGGGTGTTGGACGCGTTTTGGATGTCTTTTACGCAGCGTTTTTGAATGCCATTTTCGGCTCAAAAACTTAGCCAAAAACTTATTGAACACACCATGTGAACATACCCTTAGACTGAAGCCAACCTCCCTGGATGTGGCCTCAAGAGGTGAATTAATAATGAACTAAAGACATGGATAATATGAATGGTGACCAAAGAGCCCAGAACAACTTTCAAAGAGATTAAAGGTAAACTCCAAGGTCAAGGTAAATCAGTGACAGATCCTGCTTATTCTGGGTTAAGGAGTCCAGTAAGCGATCCTATTGGTGATTAACAGCCAGATGACTGTCAATTACTGATAAGACCGCCTACTGGACTCCTTAACCAAGGAATGAATTTAAATGAATGTAATATAAGTTCTACCAAATCTTTCCCCACAGATTTATATATCAATCTGCTCAGCTCCTCCTGCTCTAACATACTGCCCGTAGATCAGATCAATGTGACAGGATCTCTTTAACCCCTTACCAACATAGGAACTATCCATACGTCCTGATGCCGGTAAGCAGCTTTGAACGCTACACAGCCGCCGGGTGTTAGCAGCTAATTGCAGCTAACATCTGGTGGTTACAGCACAGGGGGGGGGGGCGCTGTTTAACCCTTTAGACGCAGAAGCAAAGATGGCCGCAGCGCCTAAAGCAATGAGAAACGGTGAAATCGCGGAGTTCCGATCCCTCAACATGGTAGCTGGAAGTCTTGTGAAGGCCTCCATCGCTGCCATGTTTCCAATTTCTCCACTTCCGGCCCCAGGCAGGAAGTGGGGAAACCGCCATCTTTGTACACCTTAATGCATTGTATATACAATGCATTAGGCTGTAGAAATGATCAAGCCCCCTAGTGGTGAAGTGCCCTAGGGGGACTCAAAGTTAAAGGGGTTGTCTCACTACAAGGATTGCTTTTAATGTTAAAGATCTTGCAAAAACAAGTCACTTTGCAATATGTGTCCATTAACAGTGTCCTACCTATTCCTAGATATCCCCTCTTGTATGCACTTCATCAGTGCCTCGGGTCTCTATAGCTACAGACCTGTTTGATCTCTCCTGATAGGCTGCCAGCACTGCTTGCTATAGCTACAGACCTGGCTTCTACTGCAGCCTAGTGGACACCAGTAAACACACCCCTGAATTCAAAATGAAAGCAAGAATACAGGATTGAGGTAAGATGAATCAATGTAGTGAGACAACTCCTTTAAAGTAAAAAAAAAAGTATTAAAGTGTAAAAAAAAAGTATTAAAGGTTCAACTCACCCCCCTTTCACCATTTTACAAATAAAAAAGAATTATAAAAAGTTACACATATTTGGTATCGCTGGGTTCGAAATAGTCCGATCTATTAAAAAATCACATCATTTATCCTGTACGCTGAACACTGTAGAAGAAAAAAAAAATCAAAACGCCAAAATTGGCTTTTATTTTCACATCCCATGAAAATTGGAATAAAAGTGATCAAAAAGGTTGCATGCATTCCAAACTGACAGCCATAAAAAGTACACTTAAGCCAGCAAAAAATGCCGCCTCACTCACATCCGTAGGTGTTGATACAAAAAAGTTATTGGTCGCACAAAATGCCGCCACGGCGCAAATTTCAAAAATAGAAAATGTTTGGATTTTATTTACGGTACCAAAACATAACGGAAACCCTACATGTTTGGTATTGGCGGATTTGTATCAGAGAACACATCATTTTTACTGAAGACTGAAAGCCGTAAAAACAAAACTCCCGCAAACATGCCGCAAGTACGTTTTTTTTCACATTTTGCCCCACTTTGAATTTTTTTGCCGTTCCACAGTATATTCTATGGTAATATGAATAACACCATTGGAAAGTACATCTTGTCCCACAATATAAAAGCCTTTATACGACTATGTAGGTGGAAAAATAAAAAAGTTATGGCTTTCAGAAGGCAAGGAGGAAAAAAATTTAGAGACATATTATTATGACCGTCCGTCAGAAAGGGGTTAAGGAAGGAAAGATAATGAAAACAATCCCTAAAGTGAGGTTTAATACGATTACATACCAAGGTCGAAGCTCTAACACAAAATTACAAAAACTCAGTAGCAGAAGCTTTTCTTAAATCTGTACAAAATTCTTTTAAATTAACAAACAGCGATTTATATGCATCGTTTACACAATGTATATACTGTTCAATGATTGTCAAGCATCAGGTCATAAATACAAGACAGCTGTAACAATATAAAAAAACATTCAAAACTATAACCACAAAATGTGTGACCAGAATATCATGCACAAAAGGATATACAAAGCTCCATAGAACAAAGCAATAAAAAGGTTGAAATAAAATACAAAGAAGATTCTCAGTTTTCTGTAATTACAGTTAAAGTCCTGTCCTGGTTGCTGTAATTTATTACTTATTGGTCTTCGCTTCACTAAAGTCTCCGCTCTTCAGCCTATTCTGAGAGCAGCAGCTCCACTCGTCTTTCTGACAAACGACACATACCAGCATTTCCTTATGGACCACATCATTCTGTGCACCTTGTGTGTCTATTCAATTCAAGAATTTATACTACAAACAAAAATCGAGATGTCTCTACCCTGTGGAAGTCACTACACTGATGCCTCTACCCTGTACCGGTCACTACACTGATGCCTCTACCCTGTACCAGTCACTACACTGATGCCTCTACCCTGTACCAGTCACTACAACTGATGCCTCTAACCCCTGTACCAGTCACTACAATGAATGACTCTACACCTGTACCAGCTCACTACACCGATGCCTCTACCCTGTACCAGTCACTACACTGATGCCTCTACCCTGTACCAGTCACTACACTGATGCCTCTACCCTGTACCAGTCACTACACTGATGCCTCTACCCTGTACCAGTCACTACACCGATGCCTCTACCCTGTACACTACACCGATGCCTCTACCCTGTACCAGTCACTACACCGATACCTCTACCCTGTACCAGTCACTACACTGATGCCTCTACCCTGTACCAGTCACTACACCGATGCCTCTACCCTGTACCAGTCACTACACTGATGCCTCTACCCTGTACCAGTCACTACACCGATGCCTCTACCCTGTACCAGTCACTACACCAATGCCTCTACCCTGTACCAGTCACTACACGATACCCTGTACCAGTCACTACACCAATGCCTCTACCCTGTACTAGTCACTATACCGATGCCTCTACCCTGTACCAGACACTACACCGATACCCTGTACCAGTCACTACACCGATGCCTCTACCCTGTACCAGTCACTACACCAATGCCTCTACCCTGTACCAGTCACTACACCGATGCCTCTACCCTGTACCAGTCACTACACCGATGCCTCTACCCTGTACCAGTCACTACACTGATGCCTCTACACTGTACAGTCACGACACTGATGCCTCTACCCTGTACCAGTCACTACACTGATGCCTCTACCTTGTGCCAGTCACTATTGATGCCTCTACCTTGTGCCAGTCACTATTGATGCCTCTACTCTGTACCAGTCACTATAGATGCCTCTAGAATACAATTTATACTCAGCACTCTAAGCACCCTATATGTCCTCCCTCATCTCTGTCTGTCTACCCAAGCTGTACATTCTGCCAATGATGTAAAAATAACACCCACCATAATCTGAACCTCCCACTCTCATCTCTTCTTTTGTGCTGCACCAGTTATCTAAAATGGGTTTTCCTGGACAATCAGATTAATTCACAGTTTTAGGCATCCCCTTTAAACACCTTCCCTAATCATCCTCCCTTCTGTTTACCCCTATTACCTCTCCTTCCACTATCCCCCACCCGTCAAGCCTGTGCACTCACAGAGATTGGCTGGTTAACTATCTTATCCACCTCTGTGTACAACCTATTTTTTTTTTTTGGGTGGTGGTGGGGGAGTAAAAATCAAGCCTTTTTTTTAGCCTGGCTTCACCGCTATTTCCCCATAGATTGTCAGCTCTTGTGAGCCGGGCCCTCATTTATCTTGTGTAATGTGTTGCTCTGTAATGTCTGATTTCGGATTTTGTCTGTTTTTGTACCCCGTGTACTATAAACTGCTGTTGTTACTATGATTAGATGGATGCACATGTTCAGCTCTATCCAGTGAAGTCAGGCATGCCAGAATGTGACTTATATCTTCCAGGCATTCGTGACATATTCTATAGATGCGCCCCAAGCATCAAAGGCTTGATTCACATCTGCGTCAGAGGTTCCATGCGGGACCCTAGGGATCTGTGTCCCAATGGGCACCCACAGCGCCTGATGGACCCTATAGGTTGTAATAGGTCTGTCCAGGGCCGTCTTAACAGCACTATGGGCCCCTGGGCAGAGAGGTGTACTGAGGACCCCACGCCCCGCCCCTCCCAAAAAAAACCCCTACTCAAAGAAACAAATATAAACATTACCAGCTCCGGTCACCATTACATGACAGAGACTTTAGCACTGATGGAATATAATAGCAAAATAACCCCTGACACCAGGGACTCACCGGAGACGTCCTGTCTGATCAGTCGTTCTCTGAATCGTTCTTTTTCCCTTTTCCTCTCCTTCCGTCTAGACCGCCATGACGCCTTGTCCCGGCCGCCACTCGTCCCTGCAGAATGTAACGCACAAACATCTTAGAATCCTCACTTTATCAGCACTTCGCTGCTGACTCCTACCTTTGTTATGGGTGCCCCACATCTAGTAAGTAGGTAGTACATAGTTGCCAACTTTTGAAAATGAAAAAGCAGGAGATTTTAGACGGCGGTGCGCGTAGCGCGCAGCGTCAAAAATTTGCATGGGCACGCCCATCATTTCAGTATGCCACGCCCCCTTCAAAAAGCCACACCCACTCCACCTAACTGCATAACGGCTTTGGAAGAAAGCCAGGTAGATGCCCTTATAGCCAGGTAGTAACCCCCCATAAGCAGGTAGTGCCCCTTACAGGCAGGTAGATGCCCCCTTGTAGGCAAGTAGATGCCCCTATTGTAGCCAGGTAGGTGCCCCCCTTTGTTAGCCAGGTAGGTGCCCCCCTTTATTAGCCAGGTAGGTGCCCCCCTTTGTTAGCCAGGTAGGTGCCCCCATTGTTTGCCAGCTAGTGCCCCCTCTGTTGCCAGCTAGTGCCCCCTCTGTTGCCAGCTAGTGCCCCCATTGTTGCCAGGTAGTGCCCCCTCTGTTGCCAGGTAGTGCCCCCATTGTTGCCAGGTAGTTGTCCCCTCTGTTGCCAGGTAGTGCCCCCATTGTTGCCAGGTAGTGCCCCCATTGTTTGCCAGGTAGATACCCCCTCTGTTGTCAGGTAGATGCCCCCTCTGTTGCCAGGTAGATGCCCCCTCTGTTGCCAGGTAGTGCCCCCTCTGTTGCCAGGTAGATGCCCCCTCTGTTGCCAGGTAGGTGCCCCCCTTTGTTAGCCAGGTAGTGCCCCCATTGTTTGCCAGCTAGTGCCCCCTATGTCGCCAGATAGTGCCCCCATTGTGGCCAGGTAGTGCCCCCTCTGTTGCCAGGTTGATGCCCCCTCTGTTGCCAGGTAGATGTCCCCTCTGTTGCCAGGTAGATGTTCCCCATTGTTGCCAGGTAGTGCCCCCATTGTTGCCAGGTAGTGCCAGTAGTTTAAAAAAATAAATAAATAAAAATCTTACTTACCAGATTTCCTTCCTCTTCTCCACGTCCGGAGCCGGTGGCCGCTGGCAGCAGAGTGCAGGGCCGCGGAGCGGGCGCGCGATGACGTCATCACATCGCGCGCCTGCCCTGCGGCCTCCTGGGAGCTGAACAGACGGGATCAGTAGATCCCAGATGTTCAGCCTCGGCTGCTGCTTGCACCGCGCGGTGCAGGCAGCGGCCGTGATGGCTACATGGCTGGGTCTGTGACCCGGCCATGCAGCCGTGTGATGAGGGGGCCACAGACCGGCGCCGGTACTCGGGGCCCGCCAAGGGGAAACCCCAGCCTCCCCCGGCGACGCTCCGAGCCGGCGCTGCGGCCCGAATCCCGGCTGCCCCCGGGCAGAGCCTGGCTGTCGCTCCACTGGGCAGGGTAGGCGGCTGCCCGGGAGGGCCCCCAGAGATCGTGGGGCCCCCGGGCAGTGGCCTACCTGGCCCAATGGAAGAGACGGCCCGGGGTCTGTCGTGTTGCCGCTGCCGTGTCTGTTATTTATGTAGCAATGTAATGTCACGCACTTGGTATTACAATTAATGGTATGTTCACATGGCGTAATTGGGGCATGTACAGCACGCGGCGCAATACGCCGGATTATTTGGGAGTCGCGCTGATCAGCACATACTCCCTGACAGCCTGCCGGCCCCAATGACATGCATTACTCGCGGCGCATATAATTGCCATGTCACTTATCTCCCCGTGTTTACAATACGATCGTAGTGTACGCTGGGGGGACGACGCGTAATCCACATTTCTCTGTGAGAGCTATGGATTACCGTAATTGCGGCGTGCATCTCGCCACGTATTAAGCGCAAATATGCGGCGAAATGCGCGCCGAAATGACGCCGTGTGAACATACCCTAAGGTGCTTGTGGAAAAGAGTGTTCCAACTCTTTAAAGGGGTTGTCTCATCACAAAGTTTCATAGGACGCATGCATAAAATAATGCTGCTTTGCTCTGTCACTTCCTGGTCAAGCTGTCTGTAATTAGCATATGAGCTCTGCATATTCAGACTTCTGCTAATTAGATAAATCTCATAAAGTCAGGACCAGGGAAGCTTCTGAGGTAAAGTAAACAGTAGTAATTAATGTATTTTGTCTGAAAGATCAGATAACAAACCAGCTCTCACTGCCCAGAGTTCTGTGCTGCATGACCAGATAGAAAAAACAGCAGGGGGGAACAAGTACACAGGTCGGTCACTTGGGAAACCAGAGAGAGCATAGAAGGTGATAAAATCACTTGTAGCTCCTTAACAACAAAAAAATGAACAACGCAATATATTTGGAAAACGTCTTCATTTAGTGATCCCAACATGTTGAAAGCTAATCTTTGTAGCAAGACAACCCATTTAAGACAATAATGAGAAAATAATTCCACTGCACTCACAAGAATATATGCTTGGAAGTAATTTATATAGTATAGTTAGGAAAACCACAAAAAACTGGTTATAGAGGATCAATTGTGTTTCCATACATAAATAAATAGGTAACCATCTACAAATCTTATGGCTGGAGGAAAGTGTGATCATGCGGAACTTTTCGGCTGTCGCCGCAGCCTCTCTCAGTCAGATCACCAATAAGATATACTCTGAGGTAAGGAATATGTATGGAGGACCTGAAATCTGCAGTGTGGGACCGTGGATTTGGGGAGCTGTAAAGCTGTTTGGCAGGGAGAAGGTGGGGCAAGCTGCGGCCAGTGTAATGCGGAGCGCTGTCTGTTGTTTAGACAGAAAAAATAGCGCAACATGCTGTGCATACAGTACGCGCCGCAATACGCCAGGTGATTTGGGAGTCGCGCTGATCATTGACATGCATTACTCGCGGTGCGTAATCAGCGCTAATAATTGACACGTCACTCATCTCCCCGCTCGTACAATACGATCGTATTGTACGTGCGGGGAGAGGAGGCGTAATCCATAGTTCTCTATGAGAGCTATGGATTACCGTAATTATGGGGCGTGCATCTCGCCCGTAGTAGAGCGCAAATACGTGACAAAATGCGCAACGAAATTACGCAGTGTGAACATACCCTAAGGTGCTTGTGGAAAAGAGTGTTCCAATGTGAACCAAGCCTTAGATGGAAAAAAATAAAAGTCTTTTGAATGCTGGACATGTTCAGCCTCTGCTTTAATTCATTGCCAACAACCAGAGATCTTGAAAAGCTAAAGAATTAAAACAAGATAATATTAGATAGTTGAAGAATTTGTTGTTATACAAAGACTGGCTTGATTTAGATAATACTAAACCCTTTCAACATCACAGAACGTTTCTTCCATGTGCACAGTGAAGTCAGACATTTTTATTTTTTTTAATAAAAGAAATAGATGTTCATGATAATATAGCCAATTTCCACCAGGGTTCCCAGGAGATGTCCATATAAAGGCCAGGAGAACATATAAGCTCCATACAGATGCTACCTTGATTGCCTTCAAGCTCATGGTCCTAGGGTTGGATGGCAAGAGAGCCAACCAATGGGTCACCATGCCTTCTAGTCTTAAAGGGGTTGTCCAACTATACACAATGAGGGCCCATCGATAGAATATAGTAATATGGTAAGGGATTGCACTCCCCACATTAGTTATTTTTATTATGGGTGCCAGACCCCAGTGGCAGATCTCCAACTCCATCTACTTATATTAAACCAGAAAGATGCTAGTCGGCACTCAGTCTTTTAGTGGTGAATACAAAGGGTCAATTTCATTTCATAGTGACGTATTGGGCTCAAGAGCCCTTCGTCAAGCTTTGCTGGTCACATAATGTATTTATAACTCTTCACTCTGAACAACCTGTGAGGCCGGAAAGGCAGTTATAACATAAGTGCCTGATGAAAGACCAACTTCTGTCCTCACTGCTACTAGACAAATGGTAAAGGGATCATGACTGGAGATACTCTCATTGACGTGGACGACTACATTGCTAGGATAGGCTAGCAATGTCTGATAGGTGCGCATCCCACCTCTTAAGAATGAGCCCCGAAATCTCTCCATTTTGAAGTTGTGACTCCCATTAAAATCAGTGGGAGTACTGATCACCTCTCCATTCAAAACCTGTTCAGTGGTCCACCATGTCCCGGGGCCCATCGGGAGCTTCCCTTGCTCTCCTGTGGGCCAGTCCGAACCTGTGCCCTTGTGTAAATCATTAATAGTTTGGTCTAAATTTTATCTAAGTCTCCAGCTTTAAAATAGGGTTGTCCCATTATACATGGGACATGGGAGCGTTTTGAACACTTTTGGGACCAGCACCTATCTTGAACATGGTGGACCACTGGGCAAGTTGGGCCACTGAGAACAGAACCCCAAGGGCTGCTTTTCAGGGAGAAAGGCAAGAAGCATGGGGTATGTGAGGTATGTGCATGTACAGTAGCTGTAGGATAGGCCCCAAGAATCAACTCCACTGATGGCCCCAAGAATCAACTCCACTAGTGGCCCCAAAGAATCAACACCAATGGTGGGCCCAGGAATCAACCCTACCGGTGGGTCCCAAAAGTCTATTCCACTGGTGGGCCCCAAGAATCAACACCACTGGTTGGCCCCAAGAATCAACACTACTGATTGGCCCCAAGAATCAATTCTGCTGGTGCACCCTCAGAATGAACACCACTGGTGGGCCCAGGATTCAACTCTACTAGTGGATCCCTAGAATCAATTTCACTGGTGATCCCCAAGAATCAACACGACTGGTGGGCCCCAAGAATCAACACCACTGTTGGGCTTCATAAATCAATTCCACTGGTGGGCCCCAAGAATCAATTCCAGTGGTGGGCCCTAAGAATCAACTCCATTGGTGGGCTCCAAGAATCTCCTCCACTGGTAAGCTCTGGGCACACTAGTCAAACATTACAAGGGTATAGACAGAAACCATACAGAACCATAAATGGAAAAACTACCAGGGTAGCAGGCATATCAGTCACTATGGGGTCGAACAACTAAGGGGGCCTATTGCCCTTTAGATATAAAATGAAATTAGTGATAGCTATAGGTGAAAGAAAGGAAAATTACTTCTTGCTTTAGTGTAACACTACTTTGTGCATTACCACTGTCCTGTGAGATTACTAAGTGACTTAATTCATGATTGTGATATCACCATGCGCATTGGGTAAATCAGAATAATCCTAAACTTTTCCTTTTCTGAACTAGCAATTTAAGGTGGTCATGGCGGAATGGGGCCCTATTTCAAGTTTTTTTAGGGGGCCTCATGGTTCCTTGTTTTACCCTTGACCCTATTGTAGAATTCAGAATGGTCGTACTCTCTACTGAGAGAGCCACCAAATGTTCTAAGCCATTGTTAATGTAACTGTCCACCATATTCTTTTCTGGTTCAAAATTCTGTAATCAACTTCACAATTTGTCAGCAGTGGAAGTGTCCTGTCTTTATATCGTCATATATAGTGTTGGACTGGGCTTCTTGGGGCACGCCATTGGAGTTGATTCTTGTGGCCCACCAGTAGAGTTGATTTTTGGGGTCCATCAGTAGAGTTGAATTTTGGGGCCCACCAGTGGAGTTTATTCTTGGGGCCCACCAGTAGAGTTGATTTTTGAGGCTTACCAGTGGAGTTAATTTTTGGGGTCCACCCTACAGCTCTTGTACATGACTGCATATACTCCATATGACTCTTGTTTTCTGCCTCTCTTTCTTTGCCTTCCTCCCTGAAAAGCAGCCCAAGTCCTTTCATGCCCAGGGACCCATCATAACGATGGGACTATTGGGGTTTTCCATGGTTCCGCTTTGGGCCAGTCAAAGCCTGTCATGCATAAAAATAAACTAGAGGCTTGAATAATAAACTAGAGGCTTGAATCATCGAGGGATTTGATCATTGATAAATTAATTACTTCTGGCTTTACTACACACAGGCAAATGCTTCCCTGTAAAATACTAAGCTACAATATTTGGAATGACTTCGGTTAAGGTTCAGTGTAATATCAGTAGCAAAGAGAGTTAAAAAAAAAGTTATGTATTGAATAGACCAAAATAAAATCTCAGTCCATAAAAAACTGGTCCACCATGAAAGTCTAACAAAGTTCTCCATCTTTATCACATCTATAGTTGTCCTTTAACTACTCAAGTATTTCTATGTACAGTCGGTCCTCGTCGTCACTGCTGGAGTCGCTGTATTCTACATGGGTTTGTTTCCTCATCACCTCCAAGTTAATCTTCTTCTGTGTCTTAAGACGTTGACGTTTAAGGCTTGAGAGTTCTTCATGGTTTTCTGACGGTAGCTTTCGGCTCAACGATAAGGTCCCAGGTGCCAGAGATGACCGGGGACTACTTATATTTGGAACCATATAGGAATCAGGCGAGTGTATGTGCTGTAAAGATGACCTTCGGATTCCATCCTTTGTTTCTATGTGGACTCCTTGTTGGGAGTCAAAAGATGTCACCCCAGATGTTGACCCTACCACATCATCTCCTAAGATGTGTCCTATTGTCTTTGATCTGTGGAGTATCTTTCTGACATGCTTTTGTGGTGGACAACCTCTTAGATGTTGATCTAGTTGAACTTCATTGCCCGTTAGAAGAACATTTGAGCATGACTTTTGCCAAATTAATGGTGCCGATGGGCGAGGTTCTAGATGGGCCAACTTTTCCGTGGACTGAGAACTCTGTGTATCTTCCCCAGTAGCCAACTGTTCAGATCCTACTGTAGTTGTTAATATTGTACCTTTATTCATTTGACTGTCTGGAACAGCTTTATCTTCAGGCTGGTTAAACCAATAAAAAAAAAATTAGATATTTTTGGAGAATCATCTGAACAAAACAAACAAAAAAAAGCCTTAATCTGGATGGGAGGGGCAATAATTCCTGCTTGATATCAAAGTCGTGCCAATAATTGGGGCTATCAAGTATTTCTGATGATCAAACATGCTCAGTATCCCATTGGATCATTGGATTATCATTTTTTCATGGACTAGAATTATGATGGAAGGACTGTAGACACTGCCAACGCTTAAAAAAGTGGGAGATTTGAGACATTTAGGCCCATAAACAACAAGTTGATCACTGGATGTCCTGCTCTTAGGACCATCAACAATTTGTTGCATTCGGTAGGAGCAAGTGTACAATTCCCCTGCATCCCCCAAAAAAAATTTAAAAGGGGGTTTTTTTTCCCACGAAGAAAAATTGACTGGGAAGTTAAAAATTAAAAAACATTTTCCCCCATTATCATCATTTAAAAATTTTTGGCACCGTTTTTATTTTATCTTTTTTTTTTTTGGTGTTTGTTTACAGCCATCTCCAGGGGATCCCCCTGAAAAGACTCCTCAGTCCGGGCACTGCTAGACATCCCTCTCTCTCAGGCAGCTAGGTTTTTCAAACCCGGGTGCTGTCATTCACTCCTGTCCTTTGGATATTTAGTAAAAGTCAAAAGGGGAAATAAAAAAAAAAAAACCCTCAATGGGGGTGTGCATTGATAGAAAAAAAAAAAAATCCAAGGTTAAGTTCCGCGGGGATTTAACCAAGGGGCCCCCTTGCGTAAAGCAAAAATGTTCCCTTGAGCTACAGTGTGCTATTTTAAAATTTATGCATAAACGACCTTTCTTCACTGAAGAGGAAAAGCCGGGTGATGTCACCCTGCTGGGTCACTTTGTATGAAATTAAAATAAATCACCCCCCCTTTAGTTACGAGGGAAGAGTAGATGCAGGGGTATGAAATAATGGGAAAAACCCCCCTTTAAGTTTTTACATTTTCCCCCTAAAAAATACAAAGCTGTCAATCCAATGCCCAGACACGCCTAGTCCGCCACACTGTTTATATACCCACTCTGTGATCTGGCTTATTCATTCCTCAATGAGGGTCTTCAGTCTATCAGTTTTGCATTGAGTATTTGATAATAGGCTTTCTAAAGAAGACAACCCCTTCAAATAAAGTTTTTAAAGAGTAGCTTTAAATAAAGCCTGGTAAAACAAATAGAGTGACATAAAATGCATCATAAAGACTGTTTTAATTTCTGATCCCCAAAAAAAATTCCGGGAAGGTCGGGGACTTGTTTTATAAAAAGGGTCGAATGCACTTGATTATGTCTTGTGGTTAGAAACCTGCGGTTCTGGGAAGATGCACAGCGTGGGTGAAGGAACGGGGCCCTTTCTCTACATAACGACCATAGCACACCCGCTATTGAGTACTACAGAATTATTCGTAATACAGACCAACATGTGAAGGATTCTTTCTCCGAATTCAAAAAATAGAAAGTTTCACGCCTTTTGCATGAAGGTTGATTCCCTCTTGGTTTGATTTTGGGGGTTTCTAACACTAACCAAAAACAAAATTCTTTCCTGGGGTCTATCGCTTATTGATGACTCTATAGTCCAATGCCATTTTACAAAATTCTCCTAGATCCTCCAGAACTGTCAATTTTGGTAGTAAAAAATTAAATGAAAATGTCCCCACCCAAGCCCCCCCTTTTTTTAACCAATCCACACAAGTCAAAACCCCCCAATGATGGCTAAAATTTTAAAGGGGCCTTCATAAGAAGATTTCCTTCAAGATTATCTTTTTGGAAAAGGGAATCAAAAACTATCCCCATGGCGATGTTGGATGGGTCCAGATTTGCAGAACACAAGGGTTTTTTCATGAAAAAGCAGTTTCAATGTAAAGCTTCCAATACTTAAGGATACAAAAAATTAAATGTTTTTTTTCTGGTTGGTTTCATGCCAAATGGATCCCCTTTATTTTTGTTTTTTAAAAGGGGGTTTTTGCCATGATGTATGTTACGGGGGATCCTCCAAAATGGTATTTAATCACTTTTTAAATTATGTGATTACAAAAAGTGAAGCCGTGGAGCTAAGCATTGCTCACCCCCCTTTTTTCCCTTTAAAATTTCATTAGAAACAACCAGACATGAAGGGCTGATCGGGCCCGGGCACTTGCGTGTTTGCACTTCTTTCTGATGAAGGGAACATGTGGAGTTTGAAAGGGGCTGGGAGAAAGTCAGTGTATGAGGCTGTCGCGTAAAGAACCCATGGTTGTAATGCATTATTGGTAAACATTGCGATTTCCTTCTTCCTCGCTCTTTGCTCACCCCCCCCCCCCTCTCCCCCCCGTGATCAGCATGCTTTGTTTATTTTTCTCCCGACAGATAAGAGGTAAGAAAAAACAATTATCCTGACAATGGCAATAATCAGGTGGTTCTCCATCACACCCAAGAGAAAATTATAAAAAAAATGGAGTTGCAAATTAGTTACCTTTTAAAAAAAAACGTAAAATTTTACTTACAACTTAAAAGATTTGTTCTAGCAAAGAGATCCTATGTAAAGAATGGGGTAATAAAACAATAGCCTCCTATATTCATAAATTGGGGGATGGAAGAGGGGATAAAACCCAAAATCTCCCTAGAATGGTTGCCCACAATAGTGGTGGAGCACTCCCCCGAAAAAGGGCGACCCCCAAAAAATGCGTAGAATCCCTCAAAATCCTACCTTACCCAAAATACCGATTAGCACTCCCCAAAAAAAAATGTTTCGACCCACTTTGGGCTCTTTAGGGGGGAAAAGTAGGCTATAACAAAATCTGTAATGAATAAAATAGGAAAAAAAAAAAAACCCTAGGAAGCATATTTAGTAATATACATCCCAAGCCATATCACAGACGTGGACTTAAGGGTATATCTCCATTACCAAATAGAATGAATACTAAAGGGATGGCCTTATGGAGAAAAATATTTTTCCTACAATGCACAAATAACTAAAGTATCACCCAGGGGATTTTGCAAAAAAAAACCCCGGTCGGCAACCCAGGGTACGGCTCCGGATGTCTCTGGAAAGGGTATTTTATATTCCCGCCAAGTTTTCCATTTACTATTGGGAAAATAAATAGGCCAGGAAAGGAAAAGGGTCCCACGGGGACAATTCCGCGTTTACTCGGAATTGTTCCCTAAAAATGGTATGGCAATCAAGCCACAGTCCTACGAGATTTAAAGAAAAAAAATACCAGAAGGCATTCTGGGGAATCATATCATTGGACTTGGAACTGATGGAGCAGCTTTTGGTTTCCCAAAAAAAAGAAAATTTAATCACAAACAGGGGTTCTAAGAGGATAGGGAAATTTTGTTTTAGGCCCCCCATGAGATAAGGAATACTTAACAAACATTGGGGTATCTATTGATGGATCCACTCAAGGACAAAGTAGTCCCCGCCCACAAATCACATTTTAGGGGGAAGGTTTAAAAACCAAAGGATGACTAGTAAAGAGCCATTTTTGCTTCCTCCAAAAAGAACAAAGTGGTGAGCAAAACCTAAGGGGGTTTTTTTTAGATGCTGGGTTTCATTTGGTTTTTGCACACCTTGAGACAGGAAAGACTTTTTTTGAAAATCTTTTGACGGGAAAAAACATATTCCATCAAACCTTCATTAACTGTCGTCCATGGGGTAAACTATCGTATTAAAAGTGTCTGCGGATTGAAAATGTAGGGGAAAACTACTGTGAGTGAGAAGAAAATTTGGGGGAACATTAACGATTCCATAGAAAAAAAACCACCCCCTATCAAAAAACTTTTGGAAAAAAAGCATGGAGGGTATTTGGGGTCTTAAATAATGGGAAAAAGACCTGATACCCCTAAAAGACAGGAAGGGGAAAATTTTGATTAGATTTCTTGACGGGACTTTTGGTTTTATCGTTAGGGAAATACAAATTTCCCCGGATAAAAACAGCTAAATTTTAGGCTACTTTTTAGAATTTAAAATATGTTCCTTATTTTATGTAAAAACAAATTTATATATGGTCAATATTACTTTAAACATTTTTTAAATCATTTTTTTAACCCCTTTTTTCATTATATGGTGATTAGTACTCTTTTTTTTTCTGTTTCCTTTTTGTTTTGTTGCTTTTAGCATTCATTCTAGGTCTAGTGTCATGTAAAATGACATTTTTTCAAACAAAACCCCGAAAATAATTTTTTAGATGATAAGCTGTGCGTAGGCGGATAATTAAAATCAATAAATTGTTGCCCTATATGGGGTTAGAAAACCGATCCTCCCTTATAACAGTAGTATGACGGTTATTTACCTACGCACCACACTGAGGGCGGTAGCAGTCATCCCCTGGCATCTCAGGGGGAAGAAGTATGTACCATTACAATGCGGCACAGTAAGGATTCTCTTTTTTTAATGGCGTTTCTCTTCTCATTACCCGCACAAAGGGGGGAAGTGATGCCCGCTTTGGGCCATTTTTGGGGGGAAATCTCATAACGGAGTGTGTTATCACATGCCGGAGGAAACCGAAATACCGCCCCTCCTGCCTATTTATGATTCCAAATAAGATTTAAGGGCGGGGCATATCATGCCTTCCAGAGACATCCGCCGAACGCTCGGTTCCGACCATGGGGTTTTGTTTTGCAAAATTCCCACTGGGTGATACTTGTATGTTTTTTTGTGCATTGTTGGGTAAATATGTTTTCCCTAAGGCCATACTCAGATTCATTCTATTTTAGGGAGATATACCCTTTAAGTCCCACCCCCTGTGCATATGCTTTGTATGTATATATACAAAATGTACTTACCTGGGGTTTATTTTATTTTTTCCCCTATTTATTCATTCACAATTTTGTATATAGCATTTTACGTGTCCCCTGAAAAACCCAAAGGTGGCCCGAAACTGTGGGAAAGGGGCTAATCGGTGATTTATCGGTAAGGTGGGCATTTTTGTAGGGATACACGCACTTTTGGGGTTCCCCCTTTTTTTGGGGGCAGTGCCCACCTTACATTTGGTGCAACCTTCTGGGAATTTTTAGGGTAAGTTTATCCCTTTTTCCAGTGGCACCCAATTTATGTATATAGGAGCTATTTTTATATACCCCTTTCATTATCATAGGGATCGCTTTGCTAGAACGAATCTTTTAAGTTGTGGAAGTAAAAAATTACTTTTAATTTTAGTAACAATTTTGCACACTCCATTTTTTAATATATTTTCAGATAAGAGGTAAGGAAATCACTTTGTGGCAAAACCCCTTTAATAGAGCAATAGGGCAATAGTGAAGATTTCCCCTCAGTTGGCTGCTTAAACAGAAGCTGATTTCTACCATAACAAAGTAGTTGATCTTGTGTGTTAAAGGGGTGTTCCCATCTCCCACTTTGAAGGCATATTAATAGGATACGCCATCAAAGTGTGATAGGTGTCGGTTCCACCTCTGGGACTCATACTTATCCCTGGAATGGCCCTTTGAAAGTCTCCACTCAGAACGGAGAGTCGGTTGCACTCCATTCTGTTCTATAGGAGTCTCGAGTACAGGCGAGTGGTGTGTTTGGTTGTATTGGGAATTACCATCGAACAGAATAGAGAGACGTGCACAATGGGGACCACATTTCTGTTCTGAACGGAGAATTTCAGGGGCCCATTCCTGAGATAGGTGTGAGTCTCAAAGGTGGGACCTATCGATATTCCATTAGAGTGTGAGATGGATGCACCCCTAGATGCATTGACCATGCTATGTGCCTTATGTGTAACCATATCTGTACAAATGAGATTTAGACTTTTTTACTCCTATAAGTGCCAAGCAAATTCTCACCACCTGTCCCAAGTCTTCTGGTTGACTTTTGGGTGATCACGGTTTTTAAACTTTTCCCCCTTACACAACTCAAAAGTTAGTAGTCCCGAGTAATATTTCCCCTGCAAGACAAAAAGATGACTCATTAGCAATTAATGAGACCAAGATCTTTGGTTTAAAAATACACCAGAAAAAAAACCCATCAGTGTTTAGGTACAATTGTAAGGCAATTCATCATATGTAGTGGTTGCATCATCAGAGGTTAGGTGATGGACCCGATAAAATTACCATTTCAACATCCTTTTTTAAATAAAACATATAGTGGTGGCATTATCAGTGGTTGGGTCATGGACCCAGGTGTAGGATTGGTAAGACAGCCCCATTGTACTGTATATATCATATATAAAGCAATATGTAGTGGTGGTATCATCAGCGGTTAGTTGACGGACCCAGACATACCTTTTAAACACAGCCCCAAATTACCCCATTTGCAGTTAAAACATTTGTTGTGGTGCATCTCAGTAAAAGGGGTGGTAGCATCGGGTAGGTATTTTTTAACACAGCCCCCGTGTATATAATTATTATGTTTGGGTGCAGTTCATCATTTGTAGAGGTGGCATCTTCAGTGGTAAGGTGGTAGCGTCAGGTATAGTATTTTGCACTAACCCATACTTTGCCAGGATTTTAAGAGAAAATGGGGCAGTTGCCCATAAATTCAAAAGGTATTTTCACAATTACCTATTTTGGGGGGGGACAGTCCCCCCATTTTTCCTAAACCCTCCTGTCCTTCTTTACTCTTTAAATGTCTCTGTTTTGACTTGATAAATAAAGTTGCATTAATAAACCTATTCTATTGCATCAAAAAGCATCTTACAGTTACACTATATACAGTACAGTTACAATTTATATATTATAATTTGTTGTAATTTCCTAGCAGTTAGGGCCACAAAAATATCTGTATTCAGATGACTTGTGCTCATTTGTAAATGATAACCTATTGAGGTGTATTGATATACATAAAAAAATGTATATATCGTAAATAAAGCAAAATATCACATGTAGTGGTGGTATCATCAGCGGTTAGGTGATGGACCCAGACATACCATTTGTAACACAGCCCCATTGTATATACCCTATTTGCAGTTCATCATTTGTTGTGTGGATCATCATATAAGGGGGTTGGGATCAGGTAGGGATTTGAAAAACAGCCCCAGTGTATATATATCATAGTTGGTGCCGTTCATCATTTGTAGAGGTGGTGTTGTAGACGGAACCGCAAAGGGGCTCTACGTCCTAGTGGGGGGGGTCAATTAGTATGTTTTTTATTGACACTGCCAGAGAGTAAAAATTCACAGGCGACAATTCTCAGCTAATGAGTTCTCTGAGTTTATTAAAAAAAAACACAAGTTTTTATACTTTGCAACAACATTCCATTAGCAACATGTGACATTACATCCACCCTCTTGATTGGCTTTTCTTATCTACATATTTGAATAACACAGCCCACCTTTGTTTGAGAGAAGCAAAATAGTTCAGGCCAGTGGCCATATTGGTTATATTAAAGGCACAACAGGGTGTGTCTGGACACAGCCGCCATCTTGTGGGTGAAATAGACTTTTCACCTAATACATTCCATAACAGTGGCATCATCAGTGGTAAGGTGGTAGTGTCAGGTAGAGTATTTGTACTAGACCTCAGAAGCTTTGCCATGGATTGCACATAATCCTTGTGGGAATCCGGAAGCCCCAACCCATACATGTTAAATACCCACCATGTTGTCTCCCCATCTGGTGATGTTTTCATAGCTACTGAGTAATAATGAAGTTTAATTTTCCATTGCCTCTGATGATGCCACGTTTTCCCCTCAGTTTGCAGGCCACTGAGCCTATGCTATCCTCATGTCATTACTTTAACTGCATTTTCGTATGAAGGCTCAGCTTCTTTTAGCAGGTTTTATTGTCTTGTCTAGTCATGCTGTTTATACCTAGTGGTAGTTAAGGGCCTTTCCCCATGTGGACCTCAACAAAATAAACACTTCTTATAGCTTATAAAACTCTGCAGTCATCTTGGCATTTGTAATAAAATGTCTGTTGCTAGCGGAGTTGTTTTAGGATGGCCTCACTCACCGGATGGGGTCTTATTATTGTTGCCTCTGATTCTGATTCCTCTGAACCACGTTTTAGCACATGTCGCTGTAAAAAATGAAACTGTCTTCCATTCATGATGGATAAGGTTCATTGGGTTATTTAAAGGGATCTCCAGGTTAGAAAACTCATTTCCATACAGTATATTAGTGAATTCTGAGTTAATACTCACTGTTCTCACTTGTCCAGAAAGGAGAGCAGCTACATAGAGTGTCTCTCACTGTGGAGGACCTGTCCTGTCCTGCATTACACAAGACACCTCAATGATATGAATGGACACTGTGTAATACTTCATTTGCCCTGCAGTGGTGCTGTTGAAAACAGAAACAGTTACAGCTAGGTTTCCTAGCAGTCTACAGGTGATCGCTAGAGGTCCCAGCAGGCTGCCATTTCGCTTTTAGCTTTGTGCCAAAGGACCCTTCTAATAAGTATACAAATTGGTGCTTTCAGGGCAGGGACATGGCATTCGGGTGCCCTAGGTAAACAGGGGAAGTGGCACCCCCATGGAAACTTAACATATCTTGCCCTGAGCTAGTTCACGATGCTTTCATCTCCTTGGTAGAATGTAAAAAAAACACAATTGTGCCATCTTTTATGGAGGTTTTGTTTTTATAGAGTTTAAAGGGATTGTCTCACTACACTACTTCATCTCATCTCAGTCCTGTTTTCTTGGTTTCACTTTGAATTCAGGGGCGTGTTTACTGGTTTCCACTAGGCTGCAGTAGAAGCCAGGTCTGTAGCTATAGCAACCAGTACTGGCAGCCTATCAGGAGAGATTGATCAGGTCTGTAGCTATAGCGACCTGAGGAGCTGATGCAGCCCATACAAGAGGGGATATCTAGGAATAGGTAGGATAATGTTAATGGACATATATTGCAATGTGACTTGTTTTTGCAAGATCTTTAACATAAAAAGCAGCAATCCTTGTAGTGAGACAACCCCTTTAACAAACAGCCAGTACCCGCTGTGTAGGGAGCAGGCTCAGCTTATGATCCCACTTTATAACCTCTTGTGCCCTCTGTTCTATCAAGCATGAGATAGCCCCCTAGGTGGTCACCAAAATCTGCCTGCCGGTCGTCCTGGCTCTGGGTACTGTCCAAAGTAGATGACCCCGAAGACCATACCTCCCAAGTGTCCCTATTTTGGAGGGACAGTCCCTATTTTTAACTCAGGTCCCTCTGTCCCTCTTAGCTCTATAAATGTCCCTCTTTTTCATTTAGGAAACAGATTTGCATCAATAAACTTACTATCTTGCTTTAAAAAATATTTGATTGCTTCCTCGCTGTATATCACATAACAATTGACTTCATATTTTATCATTGGATACAATGCAATACTGAAAATGTGTTACTTTTTGGCTTTTTAAAAAGTTGTGTGTGTTTGGTCGTGGTTAGAGGTATCTCTTGGTCGGAAGTCATATGTTTGGTCGTGGGTAGATGTATGTCTTGCCCTGCAGTCATATGTTTGGGCGTGGTCAGAGGCGTGGCCGGACGTGTCCCTCATTGCAATCTCTAAAAGTTGGGAGGTATGCCGTAGACTCTATTTACAAACAATGCAATGCTCTACGTGAGGCCAAAAGCGTTATGGACTTTAGTGTTTGATGTGAACGGCAAAGAAGTACAAAGAAATACACAAAGGTGAGAGGCCGTTCTCTGGTGCTGACATATACCAGCACATATTCCTCATCTGTGTCATGAAAGGTCTGATGCCTCCCAACTTGTCAACCTGAGCTGTGGTCACCTTATTGCATAAGCACATTGGAACAGCATAGGTTAACCCTTTAGTATATATTCCCTTGGAGAGAAATTTACCACAACTAGTGCAAGTAAAAAATCACTTCTGGCGCAGCCCCGTTCATACATGTCGCCCTAAGTCTGGCGTATTTTCAGCCCGACTTCAGGTGCAGCCCCGTTCGTATTAGTGTAATGCCACCCGAACGCCATTATCAGGCGCATTACAGAGCACCCGTGGCACTTTGTAATGCGCCTGATTTCGAGGGGCGTGCAGGAGTCGGGGCGCACTAGAACTGTAGCGAAGCTAAAGATTTATGGCTAGGTGCATTACTACTGGAACAGGTAGAGCACTTTCAAAGTGGTTTACCTGAGCCAGAACTGTTGTCCTAGCGCTAGAATGCACCTGATTTATGACCCGCTGTAGAGCGAGTTCATACATCAGGCACATTCTATGCCAGTATAATGCACATGAAATTTGGCATGAGCATGTAGAGATACTGAGAATAATACATTCAAGCATCAAATTAATTAGATTTTTTTACATAATACTGGAAACCCCCTTTAAAAGAGCAGTCCAGTAAAAAAAAAATAGTTCAGGACATTTTTCATATACTTTTATTAAATTTTTAGTGGGCTTTCTGCAATTCTACATTTGCCATATGCTGCCAGGAAGTTAATTAGTTCTGTGTTTCCAGAAAGTGGAAACAGCTTTGTGTAGAACCCAGGAGATCAGGTGACCAAAGTTGCGTGGCTTTTTTAGGGCAGACTTTTTAGCAACACTCCTTTGGCCCTGCCATCCAAGGCTTTAAACATGAGGGAGAAAACAGGGGGCATGTCAAAAGACTTAGGTTGGGAGGTAGGAAGGTATATAGATAGGCCATATATAATGGTATTAAACACTTGAGAATATAATGAAGCCACTGATCACTGATTGCATCGTAAAAGCCAGCATGCCCCCCAGGTTTTTAAAGTTCATCAGAGCACGACGGATATGTTCCAACAATGCCAAATACTTAGAAAATATGGAAAGTATCATCAATAAATTTGGAGAAAGGGGCTAATGATAGAGAAGATTTTAGAAAGGTTGGATTAGAGGTGTTTGACATGTCCCGAGGTGAATTACTACAAAAAGGATGAGATTCACATATATGTCCACTTATGATAGTCATGCAGGTATCATTAAAGGGTTGTCTCACTACATTGATTCATCTTACCTCATTCCTGTTTTCTTGGTTCCATTTTGAATTCAGGGGCGTGTTTACTGGCTTCTACTAGGCTGCAGTAGAAGCCAGGTCTGTAGCTATAGCAACCAGTGGTGGCAGCCTATCAGGAGAGATTGGACAGGTCTGTAGCTATAGTGACCAGCGCTGGCAGCCTATCATGAGAGATAGAACAGGTCTTTAGCTATAGCGACCAGTGCTGGCAGCCTATCAGGAGACATCAAACAGGTCTGTAGCTATAGCGACCTGAGGAGCTGATGCAGCCCATACAAGAGGGGATATCTAGAAATAGGCAGGACACGGTTAAAGGACACATATTGCAAAGTGACTTGTTTTTGCAAGATCTTTAACATAAAAAGCAGCAATCCTTGTAGTGAGACAACCCCTTTATTATTGATTCAGAATCTGGACCTTTTCACTGGACCATAGTTGTTTGGTGTTCCAGTCAATTATGGAAAAGAATGCAGCTTAAAGGGGTTGTCTCGCTACAATGATTGGGTTTTAATTGAAAGATCTTTAAAAAACAAGCAGCTTTGCAATATATGTTCAGTACAAATGTCCTGCACTGATTTCTATGCTGCAAGTAGCCTGTTAGCAGGAGTTGCATCAGCTTCTCAAATCTCTATAGCAGGCCGACCTGTTGCTCTTATCTTACGGGCGTCAGGTCTTTAGCTCCTCAGTCTTTGAGACAGGCCGAGCAAGAGCCCTCCCTCACAGAAGCTTCTGTAGTAGAAGGGAGGGGGAGGGGAGGACTATGGCATCTGTCCGTGCTGCCTGGAAATTAACCCTGTGTGTTGCCTGCTTCCTCCTGGCTCTCTACAAGATAATTGACAGCAGACCCGTCTGTTAACTATAATCATGAAATGTCCTTTGGAACAGTGACTATACTAATAGCTATACAGATCAGGCTGTGAATTATTTTTTGCTCTCCTGTATTAGTGAGACATCCTGATATAAGTAACACTTCCCTTGTTGTTGCTGGAGATTGGAGATTTTGTAAGCTAACAGTGGATATAGAACACATGCATCCTCTCTGCTTCTGGTTATTAGCACACACTTCACATTCCTCTCTACACTCATAGATCAGCCGCCTCTCCTGCAACAGACTAGGCGGGCACACACAGGTGAACTCTGGCAGCAAACCCCCTCCCCCCCCCTGTAATAGAAGTTACGTAGCTGCCTGTGTGCGATGGGAGGGGGAGAGGGAGCAGAAGAGACAGACAAGCTAGCACGCCCCTCATTCAACTACCAGGTAAATTTGACAGGCTGAAAGCTCATAATGAGACAACTCCTTTAAGTCTTCATCTTCCTCTGCAGCCAATCTCTTTAACATAAAAAGCAATCCTTGTAGTGTGACAACCCCTTTAAACAAGCCATCACAAAATATGGAAGATCCTACGTGGAGATGCTAAGTATGGCTATCTGTTCAGGATCCTCCTCGATGGATATATCGGAAGGGGAGAACATTGGGCCAACAATTGACTTCATCAGATCTCAGAAAAGGTGATAAAGTGAAATCTTAAACATTCTTAAGATCAACCAGATCAGGAACATTTGCATGTTTAGGCTGCCAGAATTGGTCTGCAATAATTAAAGGGGAAGAGATCCAACATCCTACTAAGGGCCATTCGATTAAAATGAAAGCGATAGCTGTTGCGTCATATACATGTTGAAATGCCCTTGCGGACGTGTGTATGTGGGGCAAATGAGTAGATCAGTTAAAACCAGGATCAACGAACATAGATCAGTCATGCATCAATTTAAAAAGCAGTTAGAGGAATGTAGTAATACCTCGGATGCTACCCTTGCAGGTGATAGTGTTAAAAAAACTTTCGGTAAAACTACTGTTGCGCGTCATTTTGCTATAACAGGGCACGGTGTGTCCGAATTACGCTGCTGCGTGTTAGAACAGGTTACCTGTAGTGATAGTTCCTAAATGTGCACTAACCTATTAAAGAGGGAAGCTTTTTGGATTTCTATATTAGAAGCTTTGGTACCTAAAGGATTGAATGAAAGTTTTAATCTCAAAGTATTCCTGTAAGTAAAGGGTTAAAGGGGATGTATCGCTTCCTTACTTCGGCTGAGTCACACTTCTCTTAGCTTCCCAGCTCTGTGAATGCAGGGGCGTTTCTTCCCCTCCCAGCTGGATGACATCATCCCCCCTTCACTGCTGGCCTGTTACTCCCCCCCCCCCCTCCCCTCTGAGTCCACATATCACTTTGTCTCGCCCTAGGCAGTCTTATTTTATAAGAGCTGTATACATACCACAGGCTGCATTCAATCTAATCTGAGCACTGATCTCTCACAGCTGGAGATGTATTACAGCTTTCTAAGAATGTATGCAGGAGAGTTAGGCACAGGGTCAAAACTGTCATGTTTTCTCATTGTACAATCTGCTGCAGTCTGTTTCTGCTAGGTGTGGAGACAGAAAAATGCTACGGCCCCTAACTCTGAGTCAGACACACAGCTCCGTGAATCGACCCAGGGGCTGTACAGAATGTAAATGAGCTCTCAGCTAGTGAAATACAAGGAGGAGGGATCAGACCCACACTGGATATCAGTGTAAATAAACTACAGAATGTAAAAGGCTGTGCACATCTAATATATACTTTGAAAACGTAAGCATAGGTGAACACTGAAAGGCAATGACATACATCTAATACATAAATCAGTGGCACACTAAAGACTAAGTAAAACGTCAAGTTATATAGGAATATAGGAAATGCTTTACAGCTAAGGAAAATATGAAAAACCTGGGGCTCTTAGTTTACAGTATTTGATCAAAGATTGTATTAAGCTCACCTCCCACCTCTTTTAAATCCATGCAGGTTAATTCAATTGCAGGTTCCTATCGCTCCTGGGGAAGTGGCAGTCTGAATGGACTCCTAGCAAGGTAACATGTTTTAGTGTAGGGACTCACCTGCTCTGGGAACCCCTTGACGTTTTGGGAGGTGAGCTTAATACAATCTTTGATCAAATACTGTAAACTAAGAGTCCCAGGTTTTTCATATTTTCCTTAGCTGTAAAGCATTTCCTATATTCCTATATAACGTGAGGTTTTACTTAGTCTTTAGTGTGCCACTGATTTATGTATTAGATCAGTGTAAATAAAAACACAAGATAAGGGACACTGTGAGAACAAGGCAGCTTTGCTAATGACATCCAATTGCAAAGTTGCTTGTTTTCACTGTCCCCTTATTCTGAAGACCATTTAATGAAACGATAACACCCCTTTAATGTCGTTTTTAGTATTTAAGGAAGTTGTTACCTGATGCATGCATGCCTGAGGAAGGGGAGGAGCTCCCCGAAACGTCGCACAGGGTACGTTCAGTTCTGCCCGGTTGCCGGCATCTCCGGTTGATGTATATGTGAGCGGTGTTACGAAGCTCTGATGAACGGCGCAGTGGAGCCGCATCTACACACTCGAGTATATTTTCTGCTTGTTTATAACGCGAAGGCATGCTCCTGGGAATTAGCGGTTTTTGGGCGAGATGTCCGCAAACTGCCGGTGCTACATCAGTTTTTAGGCGCATTAAATAAGTGTAAAGTGTGCCAGAAAGTCCGACGCTATCAAAAATCTGGCGTCAGGTATACCTTGCATAGTAAACATAATGCGCCTAAAAATGATGCGCTGTGCGCCTTCATAATGAAATGCACCTATTGAGGAGCATAGCACATCATTACAAGTGTATATGTGTTAGGCGCATTTCACATTTTACAAGTATTTTTAGGCATTACAAGTATGTTTAGCCTTAAAGTATATTAGGCGCATTACAAGTATGTGTTAGGCCATACAAGTATGTTTGGCGCATTACAAGTATGTGTTAGGCGCATTACAAGTATGTGTTAGGCACATTTCATATACTTGTAATGATAAGCTATGCGCCTCCGTGCACGATGTGCCTCAATAGGCGCATTAAATATGCTACCAATGATATGCTATGTGCCGCGATTAGCGCAAATCGCAGCACATAGCATATCATTGGTAGAGTATGTAATGCCCCTATTGAGGCACGGAGGTTCATAGCTTATCATTACAAGTATATGAAATGCGCCTAACACATACTTGTAAAATGTGAATTGCACCTAACACATATACACTTGTAATGATGTGCTATGCGCCTCAATAGTCATGTTTCGTTATGGTGGCGCACAGCTCATCATTTTTAGGTGCATTACAATGTGTCGGTCCCGGCATATAATGCGCCTAGTTTTGGTGTACGACAGTTCATTTACATCCAAAATATGGCGTCAAAAGCGGTTTTGGCGCAATATAGACCAAAAAACTGGCGTTGGCGTGTTGGGAAATGTCGCACTTTATGTCTTATTTGGAATTGTACAATAAAGAATGAAGAATTGTTTTTAGAAGGGAGGAAGGTAGACAAAGCACAGCAAAGAATCCTGGGACTCAGCTGGGACACAGCTTTCAAATACAAAGGAAAAGCACAAATTAGCACAAAAAACTTTACACAAGGATGAATGAAGACTTAGGCAAGATATTTGAGATTTTTTGCGGTTTGCTAGACAATTCCGCTCCAGAGCAGCAGTGGAGGAGGACAGGTAAAACTTTTTAGGTTATTTTACCACCTACGTCCCATTTTACATTATTTTTTTTGTTCTGCTGGACAAGCCCTTTAAGTATAATCTTTTAAAAATGTCTCTATTTCTACATTCATATATCTGCCTGTAGCCGGCATTTTCAATGCTGAGATTCTCTGAAGTTGTCTCCATCTAATATAAATACATATTAATTTATAGCATTTAGATACTTGACCTATAGCCCAGAATTCCTGAAATAGCTGTGCCTTTTCCCTGTCACTAAATTCTCATATACTCAGCACATGGAAAATGATGTGACGTCTTTCTAAACTGGGGGCGAGGAGTCACCTTGTAACCCTGCTACATGTACAGCAGGCACTTGTACTGTGTAAATAATTTAAAGACACGCAGACATTTTTATCTATACAGTAAGACTGTTTGCATTGGGTCCCAGAGGTCTAATCATGAACATATTTTCCACTTCTCTGATCAATATCAGTAAAAATATCTTTAAATCATCACCCGTCATATTCTATGTGGAGAAAACATATATGGTAAGACCATGAAGTCAATGTTAGAGATTGGCTGCAGAGGAAGAAGAAGACATAGGCTGCATTCTTTTCCATAATTGACTGGAGCACCAAACAACTATGGTCCAGTGAAAAGGTCCAGATTCTGGATCAATAATAGGCCTTAAAGGGGTTGTCTCACTACAAGGATTGCTGCTTTTTATGTTAAAGATCTTGCAAAAACAAGTCACTTTGCAATATGTGTCCATTAACAGTGTCCTACCTATTCCTAGATCTCCCCTCTTGTATGGGTTGCATCAGCTCCTCAGTTCACTATAGCTACAGACCTGTTTGATCTCTCCTGATAGGCTGCCAGCAACGGTTGCTATAGCTACAGACCTGGCTTCTACTGCAGCCTAGTAGAAGCCAATAAACACGCCCCTGAATTCAAAATGAATTCAGGAAAACAGGACTGAGGTAAGATGAATCGATGTAGTGAGACAACCCCTTTAAAGGTCCAGCAGATAACAGCCCCATATAAAGCTGATTTAGAGCTAATCACTTGTGCACAAGACAATTCTTTATGGTGTTAATCACAAAGCTGATAAAGTGGAGAAAGGCATGAACAGCAAGTTATTTACCTTGCAGCAACCAACTTAAAGGGGTTGTGCCATCTGGCTGTTTTCACCCTTCTCAGCTATTCAGGCTCCCACTTCCTGTTCAGGCTGTGGGCAGTCTTACAGCTTCAGGCTCCCACTTCCTATTCAGGCTATGGGCGGTTCTACAGCTTCAGGCTCACACTTCCTGTTTAGGCTGTGGGCGGCTCTACAGTTTAAGGCTCACACTTCCTGTTTAGGTTGTGGGTGGTTCTACAGCCTCAGGCTCCTATTTCCTGTTCAGGCTGTGGGCGGCTCTACAGCTTCAATCTCCTACTTCCTGTTCAAAAAATCTAAAAAGTTGGTCAGCATATCCAAGGCAATTTTTTTTTTTTAAATGAGTATAGGTGCATGCTGGTGTGACAGCAAAAAGCAATGCAAACACTACACAATATCAGCAGCACTCAACAAGCACTAAAAAACAGTCAAAGGAAATATAGGAATGTACCCAAAAAGCATTTCGGCCACTTTAGAGTACATGAAAACTTGAGGTTCTTAGAGTACATTTTTTATCGAAACAGTAATTGCTCATCTACCACGACAGGTGACCTCAATATAGATGGGGACCTAACATGTTACCTCTCTTGATGTCTGTTCAGACCTCCATGTTTTCAGGGAGAGAAGATCCCAGCTATAATCTGCTTTGGTTAAAAACAGTCCATGTATAGATGGGTGGAGTGCACAACCAAAATGGGGGCTAGCCACTCTCCCATGCAAAGTACTTCCCCATGCAAATCATACTCTGTTCAGGCTGTGGGCAGTTCTGCAGCTTCAGGCTCCTGCTTCCTGTTCAGGCCGTGGATAGTTCTACAGTTTCAGGCTTCCACTTCTATTTCAGGCTGTAGGCGGTTCCACAGCTTCAGACTCTCACTTCCTGTTCTGGCTTTGGGCAGTTCTACAGCTTCAGGCTTCCATTACCTGTTCAGACTATGGGTGGTCTCTACAGCTTCAGGCTTCTACTTCCTGTTCAGGCTGTGGACGGTTCTACAGCTTCAGGCTCCCACTTCTTGTTAAGGTTGTGGGCGGTTCTGCAGCTTCAGACTCCCACTTCCTGTTCAAGCTGTGGATGGTTCTACAGCTTCAGGCTCCCACTTCCTGTTCAAGCTGTGGATGGTTCTACAGCTTCAAGCTCCCACTTCTTGTTCAGGCTGTGGGTGGTTCTACAACTTCAGACTCCCTCTTCCTGTTCAGGCTGTGGGCGGTTTTACACCTTCAGACTCTCACTTCCTGTTCAGACTGTGGGCAGTTCTACAGCTAGAGGCTCCCACTTCCTGTCCAGGCTGGGGGCGGTTCTACAGCAAAGGCTGACATTTTTAGTTCCGCTCCTTTTTCTAGCTGAGCCTGTTACAGGAATGTTACTGATGTAAGGGCTGTGAAAAATATTTACACACTCCAAACAGGATGTCTGCCTATAAATGGTAGCTAGCAAAGCTTTATCTGTCATGAGAGAAAGCCGCTATTGTGAGAGAAAAATCTACATGCTGCCAAGACATACCATTAGTTGCTGAGGGACTCTGTTTACTTTGATGTTAATACACATAAATGTGCTCTGCAGACCTGACAGGATGGTACAAAGCAGTTCCCAGGTCAGTTATTTTAAGGGTTAAAGTTTTTCTCAGTAGAAAGATCAGACACTGGAAAGCTCTATGAAACCTGTGTGCACTTCAGAGCAAGTAAAAAACGCTCTTATCTCATGATTAAAGTAAAATCTACTGACCAATGTATTAAAAAAAAGTCTAAATTTAACTGTCTCTTTATATTGAAAGCTAATTTTTGCAGTGAGAGAACCCCTTTAAAAAAGGTCAACACACCTTCAATAGCTATTGGCTGAACAATTGCTTGGCTGACTGCTATTCCTCCCCATCATGCACATGCACCTGCCAATTAGTCATGTTTCATAAGAAGAGTGGCAAAAGCACTGCTAGAAGAGTCTTATGTTATCTCAAAGGAGAACAAAAGACTTGGGCGTTGAAATTCAAGAATGCCCTACCCATCTTTCCTCTGACTTTAGCTGCTGGGGAGATTTCGGAGGTCGCTATTGATCATAGCCTGTATAACAGTATGCAATTTCAATCAGCTGCCTCTAAAGCCAGCAGGATATTGTCAAGTATAGATATACGGCACAGGGATGTAAAATTACCACTCTACAAAGCATTGTTGCGACCAAATCTCGAATGCGCATTTCAGTTCTGGGCAATAATTTGAAGAAAGGATGTACTGGCATAAAATAATTAAACTTATTTAGATTTGATAGGGGAGATCTAAGGGGCAACATGAATAATTTGTCCAGAAAATAACCCTCTTAAAAGACATGGGGGCAATCCCTCCGTCAGAAGAAAAAAAAGTTCAATCTCCAGAGGCAACAGCCTACAGAGGAGCCACCTCAGGGGCTGGCCATAGAAAGATAGGCTGCATCCACACAGCAAAGTGCACGGATTCTGATTTAGAATCCGACCAGTATTTTTAATATATTTTACACCTGTTTTTTTTTTTAGCATTTTTTTTTTTTTGTTTTTACGGTTTATGGATTCGGCCATCCCATTGAATTGAATAGAAAAGAAATCAACCATATAACAATTGAAGAACGATGGAGGAATGTAAGTTTCAAGTTTTTTGCAAAACCGTTGTTTTTGAAATCCGACCATCAGCAAATTCGAGCCATGTAAACTACAGTTCGGAATTTCTATCGAGGTCTATTGGAATGGTTTACAATCCTTGCCGTATAGACGTAACTGTAAAGGCTACAAGAACGGTTAAAGGGGTTGTCTCACTACAAGGATTGCTGTTTTTTATGTTAAAGATGTTGCAAAAACAAGTCACTTTGCAATATATGTCCATTAACAGTGTCCTACCTATTCCTAGATATCTCCTCTTGTATGGGCTGCATCAGCTCCTCAGGTCGCTATAGCTACAGACCTGGTCAATCTCTCCTGATAGGCTGCCAGCACTGCTTGCGATAGCTACAGACCTGTTTGATCTCTCCTGATAGGCTGCCAGCACTGGTTGCTACAGCTACAGACCTGGCTTCTACCGCAGCCTAGTAGAAGCCAGTAAACACGCCCCTGAATTCAAAATGAAACCAAGAAAACAGGACTGAGGTGAGATGAATCAATGTAGTGAGACAACCCCTTTAAGGCAGTTACTTACAACAACTTAATAAAATCCTTGTTAGAACGTTGAACGCCATTTGGGATGAGGAGTGAAATATTCATTTTAGGGAAGACTGGTCCAGGACTTAAAGGTTCCATATTTCTGGATCAATAGGGGGAAACAAGGTTTTAAAATTACCTATAACCCTACATGGGTTGAAGATGACTGACAAACTGTATGTCTTTTTACAACCAAACTATTAGGGATGGTCAGGGACGCACACAAGACACAGACAAGTGGGGCCCTGACACTGATCCCAGCCTCTGTCCCTGCCTTTTGGGGAACCCGACTCCTTAACAGGCCGGCCCCAACCAGAAGACTCAAGGCTACACTGAGGAGTGTGCACAGACAGACACAAACAAACAAAGAACACAAAAACCGTAGTCGGACGGTCCGAGTCAGTAACAGGGCGGGCAGCGCGGTACAAAGTCGTGAGGCAAAGGGAGAAACCAGAAACAAAGCAGAGATCAGCAGCACAGAGAAACGACAATAGGACAGGCTAACTATAAAGGCAAGCAGTATAGCAGGCATTGAGAAGAAGATATAGGAAAGGTGGAAGTAGAGGAGCTAGGATAGGTGGAAGAACCTGTCAATCCAGAGAGCTGATAAACCCCTATGAGTGCTGGAGAATTTCTGGCCAAGGCGTAGACCAGAAATAAATCAAGATACAGGGCTACAGGGAAGTGTTCACACAAAGGAGGCAAGGCCGCAGCTATGATCGCTGCGGCCGTGGCCGGCGACCAGGGCCAAATGGCACAGACGTGACACAAACTATGGAAAAATTAGAAAGTTAGATGACACCCTGCCAGAATTGGTAAGTTCACCCAGCTTTTCTCTAAAATGTATGAGGTCCTTTACATGGCAGCCATTCAGATGAGCAGGCATCTCGAGTCCAGCTTTCCACTTTGGTTCATAGAGGAGGGCACCTAGCAGGCTCGGATTGGGGTGAAGAGGGCCCACAGGTGAAGTTGATTCTGGGGCCCACCAGTTGAGCTGTTTCTGGTCATATCGGTGGAGCTTATTTTAGGGGCCCACCCTACAGCTACTGTAAATGATTTTACATGCCTCCTATACCTTGCCTCTTGGTGTTTGCCTCTTACTCTCCTGAGGATGTATAAGCAGTTAAAAAAAACAACTCCATGTCTACCATGCTCATGAGCCCACTGGGGGTTTCCCATATCCCCATGTGGGCCAGTCCAAGCCTGACACCAAGCATGGGACTTCCTCTTCTACAATATGAAGGTAGCCATATAATTAATATGGACAGTGGTTGTTGTGATAACAAAATCCCTTCAGGGCATGTCCTCACGGCAAGGGTTTTTGGTCTGTTTGTCAGACGTTCTGCAGTTTTAGATACCGTCTGAAAACCTCTAAGCAATGCTCCCCCATAGACTTCAATAGAAAAACAGTTTAGCAGTCCCCACTGAACGAATTTTCCGGTGGGCGGTCTTTCACACCGCCACACGGCGGTGGACAAAAACAACTCTGTTTTTGCCTCAGCGGAACAGTCCATTTCAAGCAGTGTTTGGACTGTTTTTGTCACAAAAGCCGATCAGCTGTTTTTGTCAGCTGTTTCCGGTGTTTGAACTGTTTTTGTCCCGGTTTTCCCAGCGGTTTTTGGACTGTTTTTCAAGCTGAATAGTGTACTGAGTGCAAAAGTATTCCTGATTGGTGCCAGAAACCATGTGATTTTATTTTTTTTTTGTTTTATCTCCACAATTTAACAATGATGCACAAAGGCCAACGTTTTCACTTTAAGCACATGTGCATGTTAACCGCATTAAAATGTGGTTCATTTAGGCTAAAAAGAGGATTTATAGACTCTCGTTCACACTGAAGTGCTTTGCAGGACCTTCCTGTGTTAAAAAAGTGCAAAAGGACCTCCAAAAACACATCCACTATAGGTGGGATCATTCTAAACTTTTTTTGCGAAAACCACCCAAAAACTGCGGCAAAAACCGCGTGCTCAGTTTTGAGCAGTTTACATTGACTCCAACATAGAACATGTTCTATGTTTTTCGGACCGTCAGCGTTGTGAAAAATCATCCGGCAGAAAAACAGTTCAGTGAGGACTCCTGAACTGTTTTTCTATTGAAGTCTATGGGGGAGCATTGCTTGCAGGTTTTCAGATGGCTTCTAAAACCACAAACTGTCTGAAAAACCGTCCAAAAACCCTTGCTGTGGGGACATGCCCTAATGTCTTGAGGACTGGAAAGGACTATTCGATGTCTGTAGATTTTAGGTTACTTCTAAGGAAGAATACATTGCCACACCAAAGTCTTCACTGTGGAACATATATCTATGGCCTAGGCCCTAATTTATCTTTGATACCGTTTAGTCATGTATGTAGTAGATCATTCTATTTGGATTGTGATCCATTTAATCAAATTAGGATAGGCCATGAATGTTTGATCTGTGAAGGCCAGACCTAGGGACCCCTGATTTTGAACACAAGAACATTTCATTGTTCATATCGGTACAGGTACCCGTCTAGATGGGCTGTATCAAGTACTGCAACCCGTCCCATTTAGTCCCAATATTATGGTGATGACAGAAATTCTAAAGTAGGATCCCCTTAGCCTTAGAGAGCCCCTTTATTTAAAAGGGTGTTTCCAGCTTGCAATGTAATGGTGAATTGGCCCTCAGAAGTCTCCACTTTAAAACTAAGGGCCACATGTATGAACCTGTTTAGGTCTAAAAACTCACTTTTTTGCCCATAGGTTACTATGGGCAAAAGAGTGAGTTTTAGGCCTAAACAGTTTTCATACATGTGGCCCTAAGAGTAGGTCACACTCGCACACTACTCTCCAGTCTTAATCTATGGGAGTTCTGAGAACAGCCGAACACACCGCTCAGCTGTAATCAGAACTCCCATAGAACAGAATGGAGAGTCGTGTGGAAGTGCGACCTACTCGCTGTTCTAAAGCAGAGACTTTCGGGGGCCCGAAGAGGTGGACACACATTTCTTTAACATTAAAACAAGAAACTGATAGTTTACATTTACACATAAAAGCTCCTAAGTGAAATATCAGTGCTCCATTGACCAGTATTATAGCAATGTACCATCAGATCATTGCATGGATTGCAAGATCTGGAAATGGTCACCATGAAATGCTCAGACATTACTAAGAGTGATTCATCTCACACTTTTCTTTTTTTGCTTTCTTCACCGAAAGTGGCAACCATCAATGAAGATCCATCTATCTTGACAGCAAATGCCTCAGAACAGAGGCCCCTGTGTTTGATAGACTCAAAGCAGATGAACTTGTTCTCTCTTTCTCAACACGCTTCGTCCTGGCCAGTTGCCAGTCCATGCAGATGTTTCATGGTGTGGACCAGATCCCACCTTACCCCCCTTGAGTAGACTGTCTAAGTAGCTTAGCGTCACACGCTCAATCTTCTCACATGTGTTTCTCCAGCAATCTCTTTATTAGCTCAATTATTTGTCAATACTACTGGCTGTCACTCAGATGCAGAATTTTTCTGGTTAATATTACCGATATCTCAGGGTGGAAAATAGACACGTAAACACGTAGCAATAAGCATCTGCTCCATGACCTACAAGTTGGCGCTGATTTAGGTACGCTGTAAGATATGATAGCTACAGACACAACAAACCTTCGGTATGCCTGGAGGTAACTGAATACTTCAGGTGAGGCATGTTTGCCATAAGATTGTCTCAAGGCACATGTTGCATTTAAGTCCTAAAGTTTGCACAAATGTTATTGACTAAGTTTTTGTGGAGACTTTGTTGTAAATTACTTATTGCATTCCTATGCAAGATCATCAGAGTTCGGCTATAGCCCAGTGTTGGACTGATATTTATTAGGCCCACCAGATGAGATGATTCTCCATCTATACAGAACATGTGCAAGTCCACTTTTAATTTCATTGTAGTGTTTGTTACTATAATTGTACACAGAAAAGAACATCAGCAAGATCGAATAGGTTACGTGTTACGTCCCATATAATATAAACCCTTGTGGTGTGTGATTGGTTCCAATTTGGATTGTTTTCTCCTGGACTTTTTGGATCCATGTTGTGTCAAACACCCACAGAAGGATCAGTGTCTTCTTCTAGACTTCTCTGATCCATAATGTATCAAAAAGCCACAGGAGGATTATTGTCTTCTCCTGGACATTTTGGATCCATATTGTTTCAAAGATCCACAGGAGGATCATTGTCTTCTCCTGGACTTTCTGGATCCACATGGTGTCAAAGATCCACAGGAGGATCATTGTCTTCTCCTGGACTTTCTGGATCCACATTGTTTCAAAGATCCACAGGAGGATCATTGTCTTCTCCTGGACTTTCTGGATCCACATGGTGTCAAAGATCCACAGGAGGATCATTGTCTTCTTCTGGACTTTCTGGATCAACATTGTGTCAAAGATCCACAGGAGGATCATTGTCTTCTCCTGGACTTTCTGGATCCACATTGTGTCAAAGATCCATAAGAGAATCATTGTCTTTTTATGAACTCTCTGGATCCACATTGTATCAAAGATCCAAAGGAGGATCATTGTCTTCTCCTGGACTTTATGGATTCACATTGTGTCGAAGATTCACAGGAGAATCATTGTCTTCTCCTGGACTCTCTGGATCCACATTGCATCAAACATCCACAGGAGAATAATTGTCTTCTTCTGGACTTTCTGGATCCACATTGTGTCAAATATCCACAGGAGGATCATTGTCTTCTCCTGGACTTTCTGGATCCACATTGTGTCAAAGATTCATAGGAGAATCATTGTCTTCTCCTGGACTCTCTGGATCCACATTGTGTCAAAGATCCACAGGAGGATCATTGTCTTCTTCTGGACTTTCTGGATCCACATTGTGTCAAATATCCACAGGAGGATCATTGTCTTCTCCTGGCCTTTCTGGATCCACATTGTGTCAAAGATCCATAAGAAGATCATTGTCTTCTCCTGGACTTTCTGGATCCACATTGTGTCAAAGATCCACAGGAGGATCATTGTCTTCTTCTGGACTTCTCGGATCCATAATGTGTCAAAGACACAGAGGAGAATCATTGTCTTCTCCTGGACTTTTGGGATCCACATTGTGTCAAAGACCCACAGGAGGATCATTGGATACCCTTGCCTATTTTCTGAATATGTCCTATGATTCCTCAAGCAGTGCAAACTTTTGCAACTGGCTAAAAAAGATTCCCAGGATGTCAGGTTGTTAATGAATTAAAGTGTGACCAAAAATAGTAATTGCCTGAAAGATTATTCTTTATAGATAGTAAAAATGAAGATCTATACTGTCCATGGACATGCAGACCATAGAGACAAACCATGTGACTGCTATGGGGGTTGTAGAAGGACGGAGCAATTCCAGTTTGGCCTCATCACCATTTTAAAGAGTGCTGAAAAACTTCACAGTGGAAAATGTACTCAAGTCATGAAAATTGGATGAGGTCACCTGGACCTCCTGTTGAGTTTGACTAGAAGTGTGGTGATGTCAGGCAGGTCCCTAAAGGTGCCTAATTTTTATCATTGCTATACCCAACATCCTTTATGCACATCATAGAATATGTCTTCCAAAAAAGTACAAAATTGACATGATGGTGGGAAAAGTATTCACTTAAAGCTAAAAACCTCAGACCATTTTGGAAAAGTTGAGAAATCACTAAACATCCATCATATATAAATAAACTATAGCTATCTTGTGATGCTTTGTATGACAGACGTACAGGATACTTACATAAGAATCACACTTTAAATTCCTTGCCAGATGTTATTAATCCAGCGTAACATGCCTGCAACATGACCGTTTTTATTTAGTAGCAGAGGTTGTGTACAATATAGACCATATGTATCCCCAAAACCATCCGGTTATAGGGTCATTATGCAAACTATGTTGCACCCATCTTTTACAGAACCAAGAATTCGACCTAATAACCTTTAGAATCTGTTTTGGGGTTAGCTCTACTATTTGCATGATTTAATGGCAATATATGTGCTCACTGTTATGCATCATGACTCTTGCTTACAGTTATTTACACACTATAGTAATAGGATGAGATGCTATCAGGACTTTACCTTTACCTTTTGGTATTTGATATTTGGCCTTTGACTGCGTAAATCATGAAAAACTCTGGTCCAGCTTGAGGATCATGGAAACACTAGAATATTCGAAAAGGGTGCGTCCACACGACACATGTCAAAATACTCATTGGACTCCGAATCCTAAAACCGCGTCGTCCGATGAGTACTTTGACTTGGTTTTCAATGTGGATTTTAGGTTTTATTTTACAGGGTTTTAGGGTTTTGGACCAAATTTTTGGTTTTGGACCAATTGGTGCCAATTAAAACGTCAGTTCATCCCGCAAAAAAAAGTCCTTGCACAACTCCGTATATGGAAAAATAAAAAAGTTATGGCTAAAAGAAGAGAACGATACAGAAATATTGTTTTACACAATAAAAACATGTTTGTTTTTTTAAAACTGCTACAACATTAAAAACAATAGAAATTGGGGATCACCACAATCGTATCATCACGGCAGAGTAAAACTAACATAAAAAAACTCCATGGTGAGCTCTGTAAAAACTAAAAAACACTACCAGGTTTGCTGTATTTTCTTCATCCTGCCTTCCAAAAACGGATTCAAAGGCGATGAAAAAAAATCATAAATGATACCAATAAAAACTTCAACTCAACCCGGGAAAAACAAGCCCCTACACAGCTCCGTACACAGAAACATAAAAAAGTTATGGCTTTCAGACTTTGTCGATACAAAAACTTGTTTTCTTATATAAATAAGTGTTTTTATTGTATAAAAGCAGTAAAACATAAAAAATATACAAATTGGTTATCGCTGTACTCGTATTGCCATGCTGAGTAAAGCTAGTATGCCATTTATTCCACATGCTGACCACTATAAAAATTAAAAATATAAAAAACACTACCAAGATTGCTGTATTTTGTTCATTCTGCTACCAAAAAATTTTGTTAAAAAGAGAGAAAAGCGTCATATACAACCTACACTCACCGGCCACTTTATTAGGTACACCTGTCCAACTGCTCGTTAACACTTAATTTCTAATCAGCCAATCACATGGCGGCAACTCAGTGCATTTAGGCATGTAGACATGGTCAAGACAATCTCCTGCAGTTCAAACCGAGCGTCAGTATGGGGAAGAAAGGTGATTTGAGTGCCTTGGAACGTGGCATGGTTGTTGGTGCCAGATGGGCTGGTCTGAGTATTTCAGAAACTGCGGATCTCCTGGGATTTTCACGCACAACCATCTCTAGGGTTTACAGAGAATGGTCCGAAAAAGAAAAAACATCCAGTGAGCGGCAGTCCTGTGGGCGGAAATGCCTTGTTGATGCCAGAGGTCAAAGGAGAATGGGCAGACTGGTTCGAGCTGATAGAAAGGCAACAGTGACTCAAATAGCCACCCGTTACAACCAAAGTAGGCAGAAGAGCATCTCTGAACGCACAGTACGGCGAACTTTGAGGCAGATGGCTACAGCAGCAGAAGACCACACCGGGTGCCACTCCTTTCAGCTAAGAACAGGAAACTGAGGCTCCAATTTGCCCAAGCTCATCGAAATTGGACAGTAGAAGATTGGAAAAACGTTGCCTGGTCTGATGAGTCTCGATTTCTGCTGCGACATTCGGATGGTAGGGTCAGAATTTGGCGTCAACAACATGAAAGCATGGATCCATCCTGCCTTGTATCAACGGTTCAGGCTGGTGGTGGTGGTGTCATGGTGTGGGGAATATTTTCTTGGCACTCTTTGGGCCCCTTGGTACCAATTGAGCATCGTTGCAACACCTTGTTGAATCTATGCCACGAAGAATTGAGGCAGTTCTGAAGGCAAAAGGGGGTCCAACCCGTTACTAGCATGGTGTACCTAATAAAGTGGCCGGTGAGTGTATAAGGACATCAATGAAAACCTCAACAAATCCCACAAAAAACAAGCCCTTAATAAGCTCTGAATACAGAAAAATAAAAAAGTTATGGCTGTCAGACTATAACAACATAAAAATGCAATTTTTTACAAACCCATTTCTATTGTGTAAAAGTAGCGAAACATAAAAAACAAAACAAAATTTATATCATAATAGGTAAAACCATTTATATCATTATAGGTAAAACCATTAAGAAATTATTCTCCGATAAAGTGACACATGTCAGATTTGAAAGAAAGGGCTTGGCCCTTAAGTCCAAAACAGGCGTAGACCTTAAAGGGGTTGTCTTGCTACAAAGATTAGCTTTCACCACGTTGGGAACACTAAATAAAGATGTTTTGCAAATTTATTGCGTTGTTAATTATTTTTTTTGTTAAGGAGCTACAAGTGGTTTTATCACTTTCTGAGGGCTCTCAGGTTTCCAAAGTGACCAACCTGTGTACTCCTTCTCCCCTGCTGTTTGTTCTATCTCATAGTAGGGAGTGAGGTCATCACACAGTGACAGTGTGAGCTTGTTTGTTATCTGATCTCTCAGACAAAAGACAGTAATTACTCTACTGTTTACATTAGCTCAGAAGCTTCCCTGGTCCTGACAGCAGGAGATTTATCTAATTAGCAGAGGTCTGAATCCACTGAGCTCATATGCTAATTACAGACAGCTTGACCAGGAAGTGACAGAGCAAAGCAGCATTATTTCATTCATGCATCCTATGAACTTTGAGATGAGACAACCCCTTTAAGAGGTTAACAGTCTTCATTGTTTGGATGACGCAATGTTGCTGGCCGAAATCAAAGAGGATTTGAAACTTACATAGATGCTCACATAGATAAAAGAGCATCGTGAGAAGTTTGGAGTGAACCTCAACGGGAAGTAGACAAAGATCTTGACAACTAGGAAAATGTTGAACTTAATGGAGAAGAACTTCACGTGGCAGAAGTTTTATCTTACTTGGATCAATAATTAATACCAAAAGGACCAACAGCTGGGAGATCCAACAACAAACTGCTCTTGGAAGCCATAAAGAATTTGGACGGAGATGAGTCTTTACCTACGAATGTCCAACTTGAACGAACTCTGGAATTTTCAACAAAGTCATATGTTTGCGAAGGTTGGACAGTAAGGAAACAAGACACAAATGGATTCCTTTGAATTACGCTGCTGGAGAAGAGATCTACATGCATCATAGATGGCTAGAAGAACAGAGAAATCTGTATTGGAGAAGATTAAAGCTGAAATTTCTTTGAAGGAGCGGATGACAAGTCAACGACTCTCAAATTTTGGAAAAATCATGCGAAAGGAAAGATCGTCATTGGGTTGGGGCACATTTATCAATAGTGTCTAACTCTTAGACAGTGTAAAGTTAGACTAGACAGTCTTACAATGCGCCACATTTATCACTGTGTTGACGCAGGTTAGAGCTGTCTAGTCTAAGTTTGTACCATCTTTAAATTGGCTGACTTTTATGCCACAAACTGCGACAAAATTCTGGCTCTTTTTTGTTGCATTTTAAGCCATGCCCCTTTATTGTGAAACCACTCCCCTTTTCGAGGCCACACCCCTTTGTCTGGCAAGGCGCAGAAGCCTCTGATACTGTCTAAAACACATAGCAAATGTGACGTAAAGCTTGCAAGGCATTATTTTTGGCGCAAATTGTACCAGAATTCTGGCGCAACTGCCTTGAAAAATTTGCCCCATTGGGCCTAAAAATGTCTAACCGTAAGACTGTGCAATCAAAGCTCAAAGCAACCAATCAGCGCTTATAGCAACCGATCAGAGCTCATAGCAACCGATCAGAGCTTATAGCAACCTATCAGAGCTCATAGCAACCAATCAGAGCTTATAGCAACCAATCAGAGCTCAGAGCAACAGATCAGAGCTCATAGCAACCAATCAGAGCTCATAGTGACCAATCAGAGCCCATAGCAACCAATCAGAGCTCATAGCAACCGATCAGAGCTCAAAGCGACCAATCAGAGCCCAAAGCAACCAATCAAAGCCCAAAGCAACCAATCAGAGCTCATGGCAACCAATAAAAGCTCATAGCGACCGATAAGAGCCAATAGTAACCAACCGGAGCTCATAGCAACCGATCAGAGCTCATAGCGACCAATCAGAGATCATAGTGACCAATCAGAGATCATAGTGACCAATCAGAGCCCATAGCAACCAATCAGAGCCCATAGTAACCAATAAGAGCCCATAGCTACCAATCAGAGCACAGCTTCCATGTCTTTTACTGCTCTGGAAAAATGAAAGCTGAGCTCTGATTGGTTGCTATGTGCTCTGATTGGTTGCTATGGGGAACAAGGACAGTCTTACTGCCAGACAGTTTTAATAATGGATGGCCATTATGCTTGGCAAGGTAGAAGGTCAACGATAAAGAGGAAGACCAGCTATGAGTTGGATTAACACAATAGAGAACATTCATGAAGGCCAAACTCTCTGTAGTCACCGACTAACTGAAAACATATTACACTTCAATACAACTATCTACAGAGTCACTAAAAGTCGAAATCTAATCAGCGTCATCTGATCATGCCAGTTCAACCATTTGAGGAAGTGATTTATTCATTCCCACCCTCCAAAAGCCTTAATTTTTTTATTTCTCCATCAACAAAGCCATATCGGCGTGTTTTTTTGTTTCTTTTTTTTGTGTGTGTGTGTGTGTGTGTGTGAGGGGGGGGGTGGAAGTACAACTTACATTTTCTTGGGATACTTGCATATGATTATATAGAAATATCACTGCTTTCTTCCAAAAACAGCACCAAACATGTCCACAGATGTAAGTGGTTAACCCCAGGCTCGGATTGGCCCACAGGGGAGTTGGGCCCCTGAGCATTGTGGGCTCCTGGAAATTGAGGGTCTCTGAGAATAGCCTGCTTTTTAGTGGGCCTCAAGAATCAACTCCTCTGGTGGGCCCCCAGAATCAACTAAACTGGTGGGTCCCAAGAATCAACTCCACTGGTGGACCCCCACAATCAACTCCACTGGTGGGCCCCCAGAATCATCTCCACTGGTGGGACCCAAGAATCAATTCCACTGGTGGGACCCAAGAATCAATTCCACTGGTGGGACCCAAGTATAAACTTCACTGGTGGACACCAAGAATCAATTCCACTGGTGGGTTCCAAGAATCAATTCCACTGGTGGAACCAAGAATCAACTCCACTGATGAGCCCCAAGAATCAACTGCAGTGGTGGGCCCCAAGAATCAACTGCAGTGGTGGGCCCCCAAGAATCAACTCCACTGGTGGGACCCAAGAATCAATTCCACTGGTGGGACCCAAGTATAAACTTCACTGGTGGACACCAAGAATCAATTCCACTGGTGGGTTCCAAGAATCAGTTCCACTGGTGGGTCCCAAGAATCAATTCTACTGGTGGCCCCAAGAATCATCTCCGCTGGTGGGGCCCAAGAATCATCTCCACTGGTAGGCCCCAAGAATTATCTCCACTGGTGAGCCCCAAGAATCATCTCCAATTGTGGGGCCCAAGAATCAACTCCACTGGTGGGACCCAAGTATCAACTTCACTGGTAGGCCCTGGGCACCCCAGTCCAACACTGGTCAGTCCAATTCACTAACGAAGTGCATGGTTGTAATGCCAAACACAATCCAGGTGTGATGTGGTTTTTGGAAAAGAGCAGCCCTGTTTTTTTTAATCCCGAGCAACCCCTTTAAGCTCTGTTCACATCTGCTTTTCACATATAAACGAAAACCACAGTTCTGCGTTGGGTCTGTCACACAACAGACACCATCATTGCCAGATGCACTTCACTGATTTATAATGGAAACCTTTGGGGCTCTGTGGTGGTGTCCATTATTTTGACAAAATAAGAATAGTTCTGATGTGAGCATAGCCTGAGGCGTCCCATTCCAGCTTAACCACGTATGCATTAATCAGTTACATATATCATTCTTTTTCACTTACCCATTTAACTCATTTTCACACTTTGATCCTTCTGGCCTTTTGACTAAGCTTTTGCCTAATTTAGCAACAACTATGGCACATGTGATTGCAAGGAATGAGCACACCATATACTTTAAATAGATAGGAAAGGAACCTTCAAAGAATGACCACTGAACAATTTCCAGGTGGTATCACAAATGGGATGATTAAAGTTTTCAAATATTTCACCTGCATCTTAAAAGCTTTAGCTTGCCTGTGATATAGCTATAAAATGCATGACCGGGATTGCACTGGCTCACCAGAGGATCCTCCCATGAGCCCAAGCTCGGGCACATTAACCCCTTAGGCACCAAGCCTGAAAATGCCTTAGTGACCAGCTAAATGTTTTAGTTTTTGCCTCCCTGCGTTTCAACAGTCGTATTTATCTATGATTCAATTAAATAAGGACTTGTTTTATACGTGAGAAGTTGTATTTTTTGGGGGGGGAATAGTTTGAATTTACATATTAACAAACTGAGGAACCGTTTAAGATATTCCAAATATGGGGAAATGCATTGGAAATAGACAACAATCTGGCCCTATATTAATTAGGACCTTAAAGGGAAAGCCCTGTAGAGTGGGGGCGCCCTTTTCAGGGCAATTATCAAGCCAGCTAGGAAGGATATAACAGGGCTATATTAGGGAGTTAATGGTCCACGTTTCTTTATAACCAGTGTAGGCACTCGCTTAGTGCCTGGACGCCATCATGGATCATCCAGTGGATTAACCAGCTTGTTTTAGCAGGATTGACACTCTTCTGGTCAGTGGTTAATGGCACACGGCAAGTATAGCACTCGGACCACACAGTATTTTTAAGGCTGGCCTCAGCCAGCTTTATTTAATCACAGGAATAAATCAAACCAAACAGAAACAAAATCCTCAGCCGTCCGACCACTAACTGTAACGCTTGAGATACCCTCTCTAACGTGTTCTGGATCTAATATCCAGCACCACCAAAACATGTACCCTCACCATATGTCACACTATTCGATTGTGGCTCTCCTCAAGCCTGGGGGGTAAGAGCCTCCTCTCTCCAGTTCTGCTGTCACTCCCAATTCTAGGTAGCTGACCACACCCCCTTGATTACCTGGAGAGACAGGCTTTTTATAAAAACCTGGAACGTGGGAACAGCCACCCATTCAACTGCAGCTGTTCCAGGAAAGCCATCCCATAATGGCTGGACGTCAGCCGTACTACATACGGGTGTCAGCAACCTAATGTTGCTGACCGACAACACCTGGCTTCCCCCACCGAGACCAGGCCCTCGGTGGCACGTTTCTAGCAGGTGACCTGCTGTACGCCACCTAGTGGCAGCACCCTGCGACCGCCTAAGGTCGCTCTGCCATACCAGGAATGTTGAACTCACCAGAGCTTCGATCTATTTGCTAATTATTGGGTCACGTGAGTAAAAACTCCACTAGAATCTTCTGATTTTTATTTGCCCCGTAATGATTGTTGTAAACTTCCCACAATCTCCATAGTGGTTATTTTATGTATTAAAATTATGCATCATTATTGATCTTTTTTTTCCTAAAGTATCTAATAAAAGTTACATTTTAGGGCCACATGTATGAAAACTGTTTAGGTCTAAAACTCACTTTTTGCCCATAGTGATATGATTTTGTCGATAGGACTAAAATATGATTTTTGTCAGTGCTTTTGGACTTTAGAGCCAATTATCAGATAGTTTATTAAATTTGAGCTTGAGTTCAGAGTCCAATGACAAGAACACTCATTAAGTGTAAAAATAATGATCCTTTTAATAAAAGAAAATGGTTTCCCATTAAAGGGGTTCTCCGCTTTTAACTATCCCTACATGCGAAAAGAGTCCCTTCTTAAAAAGTTGATCATACAATCTGCTGGAAAGCCTAGTGATTAGTTGTAGTTTATGGGAAAGTGTTTAATTTCCCTGCAACGCCACCACAGGTAAAATGAAGCATTACACCCTGTCCATTCACATCAATGAACTGTCTGTGTATTGTGAGACAAGACAAGTCCTCCAAGTCCTCCAAAGCGAGAGACGCTCTATGTAACCTGAACAATATAACTGCCTTTATTAACTCTGAATTCCTAATCAGGGTATAGGACAGTTTTCTAAACTGTGTTTTGCTTCTGAAACAGAGCATGACATTTTAGCACATGTTCCTTCTTAAGAGAAAAAAGTGAACCAAAAACATCTGCCGCCACCACCAATCGTGAACTTTTATAATATATGAATGACCTGAATAATGTCATGGACTATAAAAATTTAGATTGGGTGCTACAGGTGTCCACATTTGCAGATTGAGGAGGAAACCACATCTCACATTTCACAGTAAGTTTATCGGTGGGAAGCGGATATCCTACGGGGAGACTACAGGTAACAGCTTTATACTAAACAAAAGCAGAAGCCTCCTTAATGGTTTCAAGATAGAAGACCTGAAGAATTTTTGTAAACGCTGTAAATTTATATCTAACAAATTTTACAGAAAAAGCTGCAATCACTCTGTCAAGAGAAGATGACAACAAGTATATATATATATATATATATTTATATATAATATTATACATATATATATATATATATATATATATATATATATATATAGTTGAAATATATAGTTGAAACCAGAAGTTTACATACACTATATAAAGAGAAACATGTACATGTTTTTCTCACTATCTGACATGAAATCAGAATAAATCTTCCCCGTTTTAGGTCAATTAGGAACCAAAATCATTTATATTTGTCAAATACCAGAATAATGAGAGAGGGAGAATTATTTAAGGCATTTTTATTACTTTCTGCAAAGTCAAAAGTTTACAGACACCAGGATTACTCTGCCTTTAAACAATTTGGGACAGCCCATATGATGATATCATGTCTTTAGAAGCTTCTGAGTTAATTAGAGACACACCTGTGGATGTATTTTAAATGCACACCAGACATACACTGCTTCTGTGTGTAACATCATGGGAAAGTCTAAGGAAATCAGCCAAGATATCAGGAAGAGAATTGTGGACTTGCACAAGTCTGGATTATCCTTGGGTACAATTTCCAGATACCTGGAGGTGCCTCGTTCATTTGTACAAACAATTATATGCAAGTACAAACAAGATGGGAATGTCCAGCCATCATACCACACAGGAAGGAGATGGGTGGAAGATGCTGGCGGAAGCTGGTAAGATTGTGTCATTATCCACAGTGAAACGAGTACTGTATTAACATGGGCTGAAAGGCCGCTCTGCCAGGAAGAAGCCATTACTCCAAAAGAAACATATAAAAGCCAGATTAATGTTTGCAAATGCACAGGAACAAAGACCTACATTTTTAGAGATATGTCCTGTGATCTGACGAAACTAAAATTGAACTGTTTGGCCATAATGACAGAACACCATCCCAACTGTGAAACACGGGAGTGGCAGCATCATGTTGTTTTGCTGCAGGAAGGACTGGTGCACTTCACAAAATAGATGGCATCATGAGGAAAGAAGATTATGTGGCAATACTGAAGCAACATCTCAAGACATCAGCCAGGAAGTTAAAGCTTGGACGGAAATGGGTCTTCCAAATGGACAATGACCCGAAGCTACTGCCAAACTGGTTACAAAGTGGCTTAAGGAGAACCAAGTCAATGTTTTTGAACGGCCATCACAAAGCCCTGATCTCAATCCTACTGGAAATTTATGGGCAAAGCTGAAAAGGCAGGTGCGAGCAAGGCGACCTCCAAACATGGCTCAGTTACACCAGTTCTGTAAGGAGGAATGGGCCAAAATTCCTACCAACTACTGTGAGAAGCTTATGGAAGTCATACAAGTCATACAGTTTAAGGGCAATGCTACCAAACCTGCAGATTGAGCTTTTTATATAGTGTATGGAAACTTCTGGTTTCAACTGTAGATAGGTAAATAGGGGTTGGTGTGAAGGCAACACTGGACTAAGGTCCCTTTAAATCTAGTTATAACCTGTTAAGTTATCTCACATTTGTTGCATAAAAAAGACTGTTTATGTTAGGTTGCAGAACATTTAAATGTCCAATACCACCGGGAGTGACCAGCAACCACCAAGCCAATGGTGCCATGGTATATTGCATACTTGTCAACCATCTCAATAGTATGCCAGGATATTTTTAGCTCCGCCCTTCAGAACACCCACATTCCACCTAGAAACAACTATATTCCGTCCAGGAATGCCCATTTTGATGGGGCTTACATAATTCCTATCTTTTTTATGTAATGTATTTCAGGGGAGTTGGCAAGTATGTACTGTAACCACCTGTTCTGCGCATGTAAACTATTAAGCATGTTGTGCCATTAAAGAAAGCTAAGTCTTCTATTTAACCAATAGGGACTGTGACTGTGTCTTTGAAGGGGATACCTTTGACAACCATCTTACATTTATAAATCCCTCTTCTCCCTTCACTTCCAGGTGCTGATTGGATGCTTATAAATTGCCTAGATAAATGCATGAGGGGGAGTAGTCTGGAAACCATCTTAACCATTTTGCAGTGCTAATGACTAACTTGTCAGCATTTCCATGCTATGTGATCATGTTGTGTGAGTAACCTGATGCATAATATTTTCTGACTACAGTAGCATCCATTAGTTGAATTTGTATTAGGACTCTTGCAAAAGAAAGCAAAGAGGTCCATAAAAAAAAGTTGTAATATGGCTGCTTTCTTGCAAAAACACTATTTTCTTCAGTCTATTTCGGGCATTGTAGCTTATCACCATCTACGTTTACTGCTACACCAGAACCTGGACAAAACTGTTATGGTTTCTAAAAGAATTCAGCAAGTTTTCCAATTTTATAGAATTTTTTTACAGGGATTGTCTGTTTTAAAAAAAAAAATTTTTATGATATCAGTGGCCTTTTAAAATAAAAAAAATAAATTATACTCACCTCTCCACTCACCTCGGATCCAGCGACGCACCGTCCTTACTCTTCACCGGTCTTCTGTTTACTTCTTGCTTCTTCCGAATGGGGACATCACTACTGCAGCCACCGATTGACACTGGTGGGCTCCCACAATGAAACTCCACTGGTGTGTCCCAAGCACCCTAGTCCGACACTGTGTGTATAGATAACACAGGATCCACAATAGAAGATGTCACAGCTCCCCCTCTCCTCTTCCCTGCACACTGACTCCTTCTCAGGTCATAGAGCATGCCTAAAAAACTCTCCTAAGGCTATGCCTGCAAAGCACAGAAATACCGTCAGACTTTTGGTGGTTTCAGTATTTTTAAACCGCTGAGAATCTGACAATGCACTGTGCTGCATAGACCACAATGAAAAACCCGTGTTGTAGTCTATATAACATGGGTTTTTAACCATTGCATTAAAAATATAGCAGAATATGCAACATGTTGCAAATTCTGCCGGAGTCCCGCGTCTTGACGTCGGATTGCCGTACATACAATTGTACGGGTCGACAGCAAAAACTAAAACAGACCGCGTTTGTTGCGCAAATCAGTGTCAGAAACCGCGGTCCTGCATAGGACAAAGTGCCGTCAGTTTTCCAATGTTTTTTGTCCTATACTGTGCGGCCCAAGCCTTAAGAAGTCAATGGGTCTGCTCCTGTTCACAAATGTGGAATTTGAGGCAGAATCCGTGTCGAATTCTACATTAAAATCTGCCATGCGAACTTACCCTAAAAATACCAATGAGCATCCTATAAAGGCAAAAGCCATTGGGTTTTCTGTGTGCAAACCACGTGGAAAATCTGCAGCAAATCTGTCCTGTGTGCATTCACCCTTAGATTTCAGTGCAGATTTTGTCTTCTCCCATTAAAGTCAATGTAGAAAAAAAAAGCTGGCACAAATGGGAACAGGTATGAAAACTATCTAGGTCTATTTTTTTTGCCCATAGCAACCAAATGAGAGCTCCCCTTTAATTTTTCAGAGCGCTATAAGAAATGAAAGGGGAACTCTGATTGGCTGCTATGAGCTCTGATTGGTTGCTATAGACAACAAAGAAAGTCTTAGACCTAGATAGTTTTTGTATGCGTGTCCCAAAATCCGCATAAAAATAGTTCCAATCAGTGTTGCATAAAAATACTAACCAGCGCCCCATCAAGGTGAATGCACTGGGACGGATTTGCTTTTAGAAATCTGCAGGTAAATCTGCACGTAACAATCTGCAATAAATTGTGCGGATTTTACCCTATTTAATTCAATGGGATGAAATCCATAGTAAATGTCCATAAAGCTGTGTCCCAAAATCCGCACAAAAAAAGTTCCAATCAGTGTTGCATAAAAATACCAACCAGCGCCCCATAAAGGTGAATGCACTGGGACGGATTTGCTTTCGGAAATCTGCAGGTAAATCTGCACGTAAAAATCTGCAACAAATTGTGTGGATTTTGGTGTGGATTTTACTCTATTTAATTGAATGGGATGAAATCCATAGTAAATGTCCATAAAGCTGTATCCCAAAATGCGCACAAAAAAAGTTCCAATCAGTGTTGCATAAAAATACCAACCAGCGCCCCATAAAGGTGAATGCACTGGGACAGATTTGCTTTTCGGAAATCTGCAGGTAAATCTTCACGTAAAAACATGCCACAAATTGTGTGGATTTTGGTGTGGATTTTACCCTATTTAATTCAATGGGATGAAATCCATAGTAAATGTCCATAAAGCTGCTGTAAATAATCTCTCTCAATGCTGTTAAAAGCAGCTCAGGCAAGATGGCCGCCCCCATAATCCTACACAAAAAAAAAAACAGAAATAAAAATAAATTCCGGTCAGAAGATAAAAATTGCTAAAAAGAAAAGAATATGTATCAGTATCTGGTTATAATTAGTAAAAAAAAAAGGCGACAGAATAGAAATTATTTGTTAATTGATTCTAGAAGAAAAATTCCCCAAAAAAGTAAAAGGAGCAAGGCAAGAATGGTGCAGGATTCCAGCTGCAGGCTAGGTAGATGTCTGTACAAGCGTGAAGCGCTGACACCGTATTGTGATAGGGCTCGTTATGTCTGTGGGATCCATTGTGAGTAAAAAAAACAAGTTTCACATCTGTGCTTCCATTTTTTACACATGAGGAATTCCATTCTCATGGAATGGAAGCTCATAAGAAGCCAGCGGGCAGTCTGTTTTCGAGCTATGAGAAGATGTCTTCAAGGGCAGAAACTTCAAGGTTAGTTAAATGTTGCCCAAAGGATTGAGCCCTTTATGGCACTCTCAGACATTGGCTAAGAACAGCTAATAAAAACCATCCCACCCACTAAAACGGACTGTTAATCTCTCACATAGTCTGTGATGAATAGAAAGAACTAGGAATTCTGCAGGTAGTTTTCTTCCCTTTTAGAGTCATAAAACAGAAGAGTTGTGGCTACAATCTATATAGTAGAGGTAGAGGCGAAACACGTAAGAATAGAGTACCATAGCTTAATTTGAAATAGTTCAATTCAAAGGAATTTGTCTCCAAAACAGGCCCCTTGAAAGGGGTTGTCATATCCAGGGGCGTTGCTAGGGTCCTAAAACCATACCTCCCAACTTTTAGAGATTGCAAAGAGGCCACACCTCTAACCACGCCCAAACACATGTCATCACACCAAGACACGCCTCTAACCACGCCCAATCACACACATGCCAACTTTTTAGATCGCCAAAAAGGGACACTTTCAGGATTGATTTGTGTCCAATGATGAAATATGAAGTAAATTGTTATCTAATATACAGCTTGGAAGCAATCAGATACTTTTTAAAGCAAGATAGGAAGGGAAGATCTCTCCTTAAGGAAAGCACCGAACAAACAGCTTGTAGAGTTTTTGTTTGCCTTTTCGCCCTCTACTTAGCACCTGCATATCACAAGGCATTATGGGAAAGGGGCTGAGAAGCCCACAGCGCCCTCTGTTGGTTGTAACAAATCCTCAATTTGCTTTTGACCCACCGAGTCTTGAGAAAGCAAAAAGGATTTTTAAGCCAAGCCAGTTTCTCTCATCTACAGACACCGCTGTTTCGGGATTTTTGTCCCTCTTCAGTGCAGAGTAGAGAAGATACTGGCTGGCTGTGTGGGAGGCATCGGGTAGCTCAGGAAGGGAAGATCTCTCCTTAAGGAGAGCACCGAACGAACGGCTTGTAGAGTTTTTGTTTTGCCTTTTCGCCCTCTACTTAGCATCTGCATATCACAAGGCATTATGGGAAAGGGGCTGAGAAGCAAATTGAGGATTTGTTACAACCAACAGAGGGCGCTGTGGGCTTCTCAGCCCCTTTCCCATAATGCCTTGTGATATTAAAGCAAGATAGTCAGTTTATTGACGCAAATCTGTTTCCTAAATGAAAAAGAGGGACATTTATAGAGCTAAGAGGGACAGAGGTACCTGGGTTAAAAATAGGGACTGTCGCTCCAAAATAGGGACACTTGGGAGGTATGCTAAAACATCCGGGGCACGGGCCCAGTGTGTTACATTTGCTGTATAAGAAGTAAAACACGAAACAATGTACTCAAAAATAACCAACTGTAATCCTGCATACAGAATATTACAGTTATATTGATTAGCTCTATCGGTCAGCATTGTATATTTGACCCATTGAGTTAATTAATATAACTGTACGCTGATTGTCAGCTCTGTGGGTCAGGGTGACCCACAGAACCGACAGTCTACAATTATACTGATCAGCTCTATAGGTCAGCATTGTATATTTGACCCATAAAGCTGATCGATACAGCTGTAGACTGTCAGCTCTGTGGGTCAGGGTGACCCACAGAGCTGACAGTTATTCTGCAGGTAAATTATATCACCCCCCAAGACATTTCAGTAATTTTAATGCAGCCTGAGCCTGCCCAGCCCTAAACACCTAATATGGCCGCCGGCTGCTCTGCTATGCTCTGCGCGGGGAGTCAGTGAATAGGAGGAGGAGGAGCATGCAGGCGCCGGCGCCTTTGGTTTAATGAAGGGGAAAAATATGCTGCGCTGCTCTCCCCCTGTCTGACCCTGCGCAGTAACGCACAGGAAGTCCCGGCTGCAGCGTAGAAAGTTAGGTGTAACGACTAGTGTGCGCGGCCATCACATTACATGCGGCGCCGTGCTTCACTGCTCAGTAACAAAGGAAGCCCCAGCGGCAGCGGAGAAGTTAGGGAGGCGGGAGCTTTGAATAGTAGTCGCCGGCGCCGCATCTACTCTGATCAACAATGCGGCGCCGCACTACTGTCTTGATCGGCCAGGGACTGAAGCATTCGGGGTAGCAGGCATTTCATTCGGGGCACGAGCCCCGGAAAAAATGCCTAGCGAAACCCCTGGTCATATCTGTACTATTAGGACATTTGGGAGTCATGGCAAAGGTGTTTTACCAGCCAAAGCAGAAGCCGCAAGTGTGGTTCTTGGCCGCCTATCCATGTTACATGAAATTTGGCATGTTAACGCCAAATTTCATGCGCATAATAATAGGCTAGAATGTGCCTGATTTATGAACCAGGTCTACAGCGGGTCATAAATCAGGTGCATTCTAGCGCTAGTATGACATTTCTGGCTCAGGCAAACCACTTTGAAAGTGCTCTACCTGTTCCAGCAGTCATGTGTCTAGAACTGCCGTAGCGAAGCTATAAATCTATAGCTTCGCAACGGTTCTAGTGCGCCCCGCCTCCCGCACGCCCCCCGAAATCATGTGCATTACAAAGTGCCGCGGACGCTCTGTAATGCACCTGATAATGACGTGCGGGACATTTAAAAATATCGGGCTGAAAAAACGCCAGATATCTGGCACAGTCCCGTTCTTACATACTGCCCTATATGTGCCTTATACCGACCGCTGCAAGCAAAACAAGCAGCAAAGGTCAAAATCAGCTATTTGCTGGAAATATCAGGAACCAACCAGTTGTCATATTAAAAGGAGACTACCATCGAAATTTTTGTTTTTGCATATTGCTAAGTAATATGCGACTATTATATAGATTTTTTTTCGATTGGGTGGTTGTTTTTATTTATGACATTTTTTTTTTTTTTTTAAATCCCCCTATGTACATTGCTCTCTCTGACTTCCCTTCTGTGAGCTCTGATAGCACAGCAGGGAGAGGATCGCTCGATGCTCCTTCTTTCTGGTCAGCTCTAGTCTGAGAAATATACAGTAAATATTATCAGAAATAACCTGATAAGTATGAAGAAATCCCCCACGCCCTCAGTGCAGAAAAAGACTAGCTTATTTTCCTTTTATATCTTGCTCGTGGTCTAGACTAATCGTATCTATCCCTGTGGAGAGAACTATAGTTATGTCATTTCCTACTATTTGTAATGAGACTAGGTAGAGATAAGTAGCAGCTGAAGTAAAGTGAGATTAGCCTGCCTTGCCATACAGAAGTTCTCTCACAGATAGAGAAGGGCAAGATTGTATATGTAATTTAATTGCATAGGACTGCTAAAATAAAAAATTGCCCAAAATTCTAAAAAAAAAAAAATTAGTTTTCCAGAAATATTGGTTTTAACAAAAACACTTCTTTCTGATAGCAGTGTCCCTTTAAGTGAACATTCTGACATCAAGGACGACATATATGAACGGGGCTGCGCCAGATATCTGGCATCTTTACAGCGCGATATCAGACGCAGCCCTGTTCATACATTTTCAAATCTAGGGGAGCACTGGAACCGTAGAGAAGATGTATAGCTTTGCTATGGTATTTCTGGGCGCATTACAGTCGGAACAGGTAGAGCACTTTCAAAGTGGTATACCTGATCCTGAACTGTCGCTGGAATGCGCCTGATTTATGACCCACTGTACAGCAAGTTCATAAATCAGGCGCATTCTATGCCTTTTTTTATTTGCATGAAGTTTGGCATGTAATCGCCAATTTTCATGCATGTTGCCCCAAATTTTTTCAGCCACGGATCTCGGTGCAAATCCATGGTGAATCCTCAGCATTTCTGCTGCGAAATCTCATGTGTTGTATGTAGATTTTCCTGCAGATAATTCCTATATATTAAAAGGGTAAAATCTGCGGTGAAAACTCTGAATAAGCATGCTGAGGATATAAAAAGAAGCCTTTTCAAATCCGATCCATATGTAATGTACAATAATTTGCTGCAAGTTTGCAGAGAAGAATCCGCACCACAAATCCGCAGCAAACTGCGCTATATCGGAACTCATGCTAAGGAGGTTGTCTGCAATGGTTAACCCATTTAAAAGGGATTTTCCTATCTCAGTAGGATGCCATAAATGCCTGTTTTTCTGAAATAAAGTCCCTTAAAACGTGGCAGTCACCTCAGGATACCCTAATGTGAGTTGGACCAGAAGAGATGTTGGAAGTGACTTCAGAAAGCTGCAGGACCAGAGGCAATGGGAACCAGTAAATTAAGAAAGGCATAACCCTAACCCCAATTTAGAGCTATAGTTATGTTTAAAATAAGGTTTAACCCCTTAACTCCCAGGCCTGAAAAGTAGTTAATAAACCAGAACGTTTTTTTAGTTTTTGCCTCCTCGCATTTCAACAGTTGTAACTTTTTTATTTTTTCAATGACGCAGTTCTATGAGGCCTCGTTTTATTCGAGACAAGTTGTACTTTATGGGGGAATAGTTTAAGTTCACTTATAAATAATTGCAGAATTTTTTTAAATTGTTTTTAAAAAATTTGTAGTTTTTTTACATTTTTTTTTACACCGTTCACATTTCACACTTAATAACTTGTTATATTAATTTGACGGTTATTACGGCCCATGGGGATATCTAATATGTGTGCGTTTTTTTAGTGTGTAATTTATGCACAATTACTTTTTATAAAATATTTATTTTTATTTTAGTCTTTATTTTTTATTCTTTTTTTTTTACACTTTTTATGGGTTTTTTTTACTTTTTTTTTTTTAATCCCATGAAGGGAGAACTGTTTTACATTTTTTTTTTTCTTTTTACACTTAGTAATGTATTAGCATATTCATATATGCTAATACATTATAATCTGTGTCTGTCTGACACAGGCAGTGATCAGGACAGCACACAGTCTGTCCTGATCACTGGCTTAGTACACAGACAGCTCTGGGGTCACTCTAGGTCCTAACTGTGCAGCCGTTCCCCGGGCTCTGTGGGGTCACTGGGCGTTCCGATCACCCGACAGAGCAGGGGAACCCTTTGATTGCGCTGCGGTAACGCACCGCCGCAATCAAAGGGTTAAAGCACCGGGTTGCGGAGGTCTCCTCCACTGCCCGCTGCTCGCAGGAGATGCTCTGGGTTCAGGGCTGTGTAGTACAGCCCTGAACCCAGCGCAATTGCGGCGCCGGGCGCCGCAACCCCCGAAGTCTACAGCGACGCCAAAAGACGTCGCTGTAGACGAACTACCATTTATGGAGGTATCTAACATGCAGGCCCCTCAAAGACACGTCAGACCTGGACTGGTTTCTAAAAAAATGTATATTGCAAATTTTCTTGAAAATGTGAGAAATTACTACTATATTTCTAAGCCCTCTAATGATATATATAAAAAAAAAGGACATTTAAAAAATGATGCCAACCTATAGTGGACATATGGTAGATGCTAGTTATAAACTATTTTGTGGTGAATAATTATCTGTCTTGCACGCAGAAATTTTTGAACTTTCAAAATCACAGATTTTTCAAATTTTTCATGAAATTTTTATATTTTTCCCAAAAATCAAGGCTTGTATGGATAAAATTTTCTTACTAACTTAAAGCACAATGTGTCACGAGAAAACAGTCTCAGAATCACATGGATAGGTAAAAGTGTCAAAAAGTTATTCTCACATAAATGTCAGATTTCAAAAATAGGGCTAGTTCAGGAAGGCCAAAACTGGCTGGGTCCTTAAGGGGTTATCATAACAGTGTGGCCTTAGGGTCAGAGTAACAAGATTCAGGTTCGGGACATCACAACAATGATTTTTTTCAAAAGTTCAGTTGAACTAACAGTGACAGACTCGAACAAAACTAATGCTTAACAACTTCTCCTTACCTCAGAGGCTCCTTTAATAGTGGAGGAGGGCCCTGTAAATCCCATGACTGCCATGTTGGTATTTACATCTATGGTTCAAGGGCATCACTGCATGTAACGCAGAAGGTTGACTCAATAGTTAGCATCAGTGCCATATGGGGATCCTAGGTTCGAATCTGACCAGCAGACATATCTGTATAGAAAATATACTCAAAAAGGGAAGATCTCTCCTTAGGGAGAGCGCCTAAATAGGCGTGTGGAGATTCGAAATTGCCTTTTGCACTCCACGAAGCAGCTGTATATCACAAGGCATTATGGGAAAGGATCTGAGAAGCTCATGCGCCCTCTCAGCCAAGCCAGCATCGCTCTGCTCTGTACTGACGAGGGGCAAACCCCCCCGAAACGCCTGTTTACAGATGGGTGATGGTGGCTTGGTGTCACGGATGCCCCTGCGACCCTCGCCCCGTGTCGCAGGCGCATCCGTGCCCCGCTGCTGAGCGGCGCTGCGAACCACATGCCGGGTCGCAGGCGCGCTCGGTCCCCCCCTCTGTCCCACAAGTGACTTACCCGACCACGCTCCTGATTCAACCCCTGTCCCACGGCGCGCGTCCCCGCTCCCTAGGGCGCGCGCGCGCCGACAGTGTTAAATTTAAAGGGCCAGTGCACCGGTAATTGGTTATTGCCGGTCACTGCCCCTATTTAAGCCACCCCTTTCCCAGTGGTTCTTGCCGGGTCTTTAGTGCCATTAGCCTATTGAGAAAGCGTTTCTAAAGCCTTGTTCTGATTACCGTGTACCGAACCGTTTGCCTCCGTCCTTCGACTACGAATCTTGCCGCCTGCCCTGACCTTCTGCCTGTCCACGACCACGAACCATAGCCGCCTGTCCTGACCTTCTGCCTGTCCCCGACTACGAGCCTGTCTTACGATTTTGTACCACGTTACACCTTTTGGGTGCCAGCGCAAGCAAGTCACAAACAGGTTAGCGACCCTGGTAGACCCCGCGGCAGCAAGTCCAATCCCGCTTTGCGGCGGGCTCTGGTGAAAACCGGGACCTACTTAGATTCCGCTCCCTGGCGTGGGCTTCCACCATCGCTTGCGGTGGTCCAGTGGATCCACTACTGCAGACCGTGACACTTGACTAAATATCCCTTTTGCTTTCCAAAGACCCAGTGGGTCAAAAGCAAATTGAGGATTTATTACATCCAACAGAGGGCGCTAGAGCTTCTCAGCTCCTTTCCCATAATGCTTTGTGATATGCAGATGCTTCGTGGAGTACAAAAGGCAATTTCAAATCTCCACACGCCTATATAGGCGCTCTCCCTAAGGAGAGATCTTCCCTTTCTGAGCCACTCATTGCCTCCCACTCAACCAAGCCAGCATCGCTCTGTTCTGTACTGACGAGGGGCACAGCCCCGAAACGGCTGTCTGCAGATGAGTGATGCTGGCTTGGATAAATATCACTTTTGCTTTCCAAAGACCCAGTGGGTCAAAAGCAAATTGAGGATTTGTTACATCCAACAGAGAGCGCTTGAGCTTCTCAGCTTCTTTCCCATAATGCCTAGAAAATACACTGTATGTGCTACCTATGACTGTACAGATGGCTCCTATAGTACAGGAACACTAAAGTAATTACACTTCGAGCCACAATGACTGATGTGAAGAGATTACAATCTGGGGGTAAAGTTCCAAAAAATGCCAAATTGGACAATCTCTTATTAGATTGGGGCTGATTGTAGTATCTACTCCAGTAACTATAACAACCATAGCGACTGAATGGGGGCCCGCTCAGGTACACGAACATTGTTCTTATGTGTAGGGAACAAGTAGTTGGTTGCATTCTGCTCTCTAGCAGGACTATGTCAGTTTTCTGATATATGGCAGTGTTATTTATATCTTGAATTATTGCTTGCTATGCAGCTGTTTTAGTTTATTGTCATAGGGCGGTGGTATGCTATGGGGTTCTATAAATTCTAGTTACACCCCTGATTGTATGTGTGTGTATTTCTTGACTTTATTTCTATCACATATCTGCTCTTAAAATGCATTCAGGCTCAGACTGGCCCACAGGGGAGAAGGGAAAACCGCCCGTTGGTTCCTGGGCAGGGCAAGTCTGTGGCTACTTTTCAGGCAGGGAAAGGGGAAGAAATGAAAAAACATGTGCAATGTATGCGGTCATGTACAGTAGCAGAAGGCTGGGCCCCAAAAATCATCAACTCCACTGGTGGGCCCCTAAGTATCAACAACTCCACTGGTGGGCCCCTAAATATCATTAACTCCACTGGTGGGCCCCAAGAATCAACTTCACTGGTGGGGACCAAGAGTCATGTCAACTGGTAGGCCCCAAAGTATCTTTAATTCCACTGGTGGGACCATAAGTATCATTAACTCCACTGGTGGGTCCCAAAAATCAACTTCACTGGTGGGGCCCAAGAGTCATGTCAACTGGTAGGCCCCAAGAATCATCTTCACTGGTGGGCCCTAGGGATCAATTCTACTGGTGGGCTCTAGGGATCAATTCTACTGGTGGGCCCCAAGAATCACCAACTCTACTGGTGGGCCCCTAAGTATCAACAACTCCACTGGTGGGCCCCTAAATATCATTAACTCCACTGGTGGGCCCCAAGAATCAACTTCACTGGTGGGGCCCAAGAGTCATGTCAACTGGTAGGCCCCAAAGTATCTTTAATTCCACTGGTGGGACCATAAGTATCAACAACTCCACTGGTGGGCCCCTAAATATCATTAACTCCACTGGTGGGTCCCAAAAATCAACTTCACTGGTGGGGCCCAAGAGTCATGTCAACTGGGAGGCCCCAAGAATCATCTTCACTGGTGGGCCCTAGGGATCAATTCTACTGGTGGCTCTAGGGATCAATTCTACTGGTGGGCCCCAAGAATCATCAACTCTACTGGTGGGCCCCTAAGTATCAACAACTCCACTGGTGGGCCCCTAAATATCATTAACTCCACTGGTGGGTCACAAAAATAAACTTCTCTGGTGGGGCCCAAGAGTCATGTCAACTGGTAGGCCCCAAGAATCATCTTCACTGGTGGGCCCTAGGGATCAATTCTACTGGTGGGCCCCAAGAATCACCAACTCTACTGGTGGTCCCCAAAAATCAATTTCACTGGGGGGACCCAAGAATCATCAACTCCACTGGTGGGCCCCAATAATAATCAACTCCACTGGTGGGCCCCAAGAATAATCAACTCTACTGGTGGGCCCCAAGAATTAATTTCACTGGTGGGACCCAAGAATCATCAACTCCACTGGTGGCCCCCAAGAATTAACGCCACTGGTAGGCCCTAAGGATAAACTTCACTGCTGTAACCTAAGTATCAACTCTATTGGTAGGCACCAAGAATCATCAACTCCACTGGTGAGCCCCAAGAATTAACGCCACTGCTGGGCCCAAAGAATTAATGCTACTGGTGGGCCTCAAGAATCATCTCCACTAGTGGACCTCAAGAATTAACTCCACTAGTGGGCCCCAAGAATCAACTCCACTAGTGGGCCCCAAGAATCAACTCCACTAGTGGGCCCCAAGAATCAACTCCACTAGTGGGCCCCAAGAATCAACTCCACTAGTGGGCCCCAAGAATCAACTCCACTAGTGGGCCCCAAGAATCAACTCCACTAGTGGGCCCCAAGAATCAACTCCACTGGTGGCCCCAAGAATAAACTCCACTGGTAGGTCCCATGCACCTCAGTCTGACACTGGATAGATTCCTCTGTGTGATGTGATACAACATTTTTGACACAGTCGTGAAGTAAGTTTTGAGGGAGAAAGTCAAAGAAGAGAGGAATGATCAACAGACTGATATACTGGATATGTAAAGAACTCCAGATGAAGAATTTACTAAGTACCTGACTCGAGGGATGAAGGAGAATTGATTTTCTTATGCTGTTGGTCTTGGACAAGAGCTCCTGGAGCTCTGAACTGGGACATTTTGCTGTGGGAACGTCCACGTACACCATCTTTGCTCCTGCGTTAAATAAACAACAAAGAGACATTGCACACTTTGATCTTAATACATCATTTGTTGTCCCAATCTAAAACATTTAGAAGACAGATGAACCATCCAGCCAGAAATAATCTAATGTCATGCTTCACCTTCATATAATTTTATGTACCAGACATAAGATAGGAGACAGGAAACTATAACATTCAAGATTGTCTTAATTGCCAACACTACGCACACACGAGACATAACCCTAGGCGAGTTAACAGTGGCGCCCATAGCCGTTCTCATGGTTGACATCAACAGACAAATAGAGACAGCAGGAGAGGGTAATAGAGATTTGGCACACCTTTTTACATGCCTAGACTTCATGACTGTTCCCATCTTGCTAGACCTCTTGACCAGTGGATGGTAATTGCTATTGTCAGTTTCTCCTTCCAAACAATCCTGTAAAGAGGAATGACTATACATGAGATAATGCTAGAGACGAGTAATTCACCTGAAGCTAACAACTTATTATCATCAAAGGTCCACCCTCAATGTCATTGGTGGGGATCAGTGTTTTGAGGGCCATGCTGTTCCTCCAAGCATGCACAGAACTGTCCCGTTGCAATGTCTAAGTAAGAAAACAAAGGGTTGTGTTGACTGGATCAGTGGGGTTCACGGGGCACAGACTACCACCACTTATATTTTCAGACAAGTCTCAGGGGCTGTTCACATGGTGTTATGGACTACATCGGAGGTACCTGTCGGGGTACCAAGAAAAAAGGATTGGCCCCTAAAGTCTATTGTGCTTTTAAATTCCATACCCTGTTTCCCTGAAAATAAGACAGCGTCTTATATTAATTTTTGCTCCTAAAGATGCTCTATGTCTTATTTTCAGGGGCTGTCTTATTTTTCCACAAATAAATTATAGCATGCATACCAGGGGTGTGTGTTATATGTATATATATATATATATAAATATATATATATATATATATATATATTATAAAATATATATATATATTATATATATATCTTAACGTTTAGAGTCGCACACCATAGGATATATGTATGTAAAGGACATTTTATGGCAGCTGCAGTGACTTATCTCAAAGGATGACAAATATGTCATGCTGGGACCTGTGGAACTAGAAGTTCCAGCATTCCCCATCAGCCATCCTGTGAGATGTGTGTGTGTCAGTATCATTGCTCTGTTCTCCCCCCTCTTCCCTCTATTACTTACATGTACTTTCTGTCTCCTCTCCTGGGATGTTCGGGTCCTGTGGTGACATCACAGTCACATGACCTCCCTGCACAGGTCCTTCACCCCTCTGCTAAGAAAATATATCCCAGGGCTGTTTCTCTCTGCCCACCCTTAGGGACAGTCCTGTGTATGGGGAGCTGCAGCAATGACTTCTGCTATGTTTTAATTTTCAGGGGACGCCTTATATTGGGAAGTTTGAAAAAAATTGCACCATGTCTTATTTTCGGGGGTGTCTTATTTTTGGGGAAACACGGTAGAGAAAGCATATGTCGCCAGGAAATAGAGCAAATGTAGACCACGTAGGGGTACATTTGCCCTATTGGCCACTATGGGGTCGCAGCAACTACATCGCGGTATCCATTGGCTTACCTTGTTTCAGGGTACCCCAATGAATACCTTAGTCCATAAGGCCTCTTTCAGATGAACCCTTTCTTTAAAGCACCACTCTGGGTTTTCCTTTTTGCCTTTAGTTCATTAGAAATTGCTTCTAGCTACACAGTAATATCAGTAATTTTTCTCACCTGCAGCTGGATGCAGGATTTCTCACTGCTGCCACTGGGTCATGTGACCTGCACTCTGTGTTGCTGAAACACACGGCATGGTTGTGGTGACCCGGAAGTGAATCCTTCAGTGCATTCATATCGGAGGTTCAAAGTCTGTCTCATAGGAATACATAGAGAGACAGACTTCCTGTCAGCATCAAAAGCATTATATATTTCAGCCAATCAGAGAGCAGATAATGTGACCTAAAAGAGACTGTTACATCAGCCAGAAATCCTGTATGCAGCTGCAGGCAAGGTACTGGAACTACAGTATATCTAGAAACAATATATAATGAACTACGGAGAAAAAAAAGAACCTGGAGTACGCTTTAAAGAGAACCTGTCACATAGGTTGTGCTCCCCTTGCTGAGGGCAGCACAAGCTAGTGTCAGACCTGCTGTCTCCAGCGCTGTGTCCCTTATTCTGTAAGATGCTGGAGTTTTCGTGTATTTAATACTCAAATCTGCAGTTTTCAGCCAGAAGAGTCATTCACAGAGTCGTTTTTTTCAAACCCCCCCCCATTGGGGCTATCCCCCCACCTCAACTAATAAACCTTTATTTGAATAGGTAGAAAAGTGAATAACTGTCGTGGGGGGGGCTAGCTTTGGGGGGGCAGGGCTCCCCACCTGCTCATGAAAAGATTTGAGCTTTAAAAACTTGAATGCAGCATTTACAGAAAAGGGGACACAGCGCGGGGAAAAGCGGGTTGCCATGGCTTGTGCTGTCCCAGAAGGGGGGATAAAACTATGTACAGGTTCTCTTTAAATTTTATTGCATTAGATAATGTTATTGCTTGCAATAGGTGTAGTATGATGAGACAACGTGAAGAAGATTTGAAGAGAAAATAATAAGAGGACACCCACAAAAGAGGAAGTACACCAAAGGAAATTATGAAGGGGCTCGGGAGCTTGAAGTCTAAAGGGAAAAAGGGACTACGGGGTCTAAAAAACCTTTTCACAAGTATCCGAGTTAAAGTGTTGTTCAGAAAAAGAAAGATTCTTACAAATGGCAAAGTTGGGCAAAAAGATGAAAAAGTTATACTTACCTCCTGGTCCTCCGCTGCTGCCACTTCGGAGCTCCCTCTTCCCAGGTTCCACCCCCAACCACAAAGAGGCCCCGTCACTGTAAATAAGCACAGGCCGCTCCTTTTTGCAGGGCTAGACAAGGTTTTTGGCCCCCAGGCAAATAAAGTTTTAATCCCCCAAAAACCCCCCTTCGAAATTTAAAAATTCGCCCATTCCATACCCTTTGCCCCCCCTTCCTGTCTGGGATGGAGTGGGGCCCTGGGGTTCCCCTACCTTACCCTCCCCATCGCCCGGCCTCCCCTGTGTGTGGAGATGGGAACCCAGAAGTGAAAAGGAACGGATCCCAGGGCGCTTCGGAGCAGCGGTGGTGGAGGACAAGGTGGTAAGTATCACTTTTTATTTTTTTACCCACCATTTCAGAATAATTTTTCTCTCCTGGACACCTTCAAATAGGGTTGCCATCCTTAGCAAGTGATTGCACAGAAAAGGTTGAAAAGGGATTTTCGTTTTGGCAAAATTACGCCCTGTTCATAGGCTTTTTTGAGGGGTAATTTCCCGGGGTATTTTAGTGTAAGCGCTTAATACAGTGAGATGCACCCACAATTATGGTAATCCATGTTCCTAGAAACTATGGATTACGCCTCGCCCAGCGCGTACAAAACGGCGTATTGTACACGCAGGGGGATAAGTGACTGTCAATTATTCGCGGGTTAGGCTTGAGTAATGCTGTCTTGGGGGCCCGGGGTGCGGCCCCCCACCGTGCCGGGGGTACACGCTGATCCAAAACACAAAGGTGCAATCCTGTGTGAACATACCCTTAGGGCCCGTTTACCCCACAGGACAATACCGTCGGTTTATCCACCATATTTTTCCCTTTTCGTGCCGTGAACACGCCCAGGGGGGGGGGTTTTTCTCGATTTTCGGACAAAAACCCCCCCCCTTACATTACTTGTTCTATTCCCCCGAAAACTGTTTAGCGACGGTTTTTGTTCTGCACCCTTAAAGGGTTTTCCCCACGGTACCGGGTTTTCGGTTTTGCAAATATTGAAAAACCGGGCGCAAACTTTACATAGGTCTATGGAAAACCCCCAGCAGTCCCCACTGCAGGGTTTTCGCCCGGGGTTTTTAGACCGCCCGGCCCCCCGAAAAACATTCTACTTGTTCATTCTTCCGAGAAAACCGTCCCCTGCAACCCTGTAAACGGTTCATGAATGCTTTTTGGGCGGCCCCGGTGGTGAAAAACCGCTGGGGGGGTTTTCCCCTAGAGCCCTGTAAAAAGTTTCGGTCGGTTTTTTTGATTTGCAAAACGCAAAATGTTGAAAAACTGTCCGCAAACCCGGGGCCCTGGGGAAAGGGCCCTTTGGGGGCAGACACACAAACCCCGTTTAAACCCTGCCCCCCTGATAACCAAAGTCGTAAACTTTTGCAGTAGGACGGAAAATTTGCCGGCCCTTGGCCTGATTGATGTGGTTTTGGCCCCCATGTGGTTGGTGTCAATTTCCTTTCCCCTTTTTGGGAGAAGTGTTGGTTAAAAATTTCCCAAACCCCAAAGTTCCTCCTTCTCGTGTAAACTGTGGGGAAACAGTTTGTAAAAAAATCCCTGCAGACTACTAGGGGGAAAAAAAAGCAGTACACAGTTCCCTATCAAATCAGTGGGTTTCCAGTGTATTGCAGGACAGGATGGATCCTCCTGAGAAGAGACACTCTTGATAAGCACTCTTCACTCTGGTCACGAAATGAGGACTTGAGAGTCCTTTCTATTAAAGGGTTTGTCCAGCAAATAAAAATTATTCTTCATTGGGGCCAGGGTGGGTAAAAAAAATGTTAAAAAGTTATATATTCTTACAGGTCCCCCATTGCTGCAGCTCTGAAGTTCCCGTTTCTCTTGACTTCTGAGTTCTCGTCCCAACTCACAGGAGAGGATTGTACTCCATTGCAAGTGAATGGAAAACAAGAGTCTATTGTGTGTCGGGACAAGAATCCGGAAGTGGAAGTGAGAAGAGAAGTGGATCCTGGAAAGCTTCGGAGCGGCAGCGGTTGGAAATAGATAGGCAACTATAACTTTTTTTTACCCACTCTAGCCCCATTGAAGAATAATTTTTATGTGCTGGACCACCCCTTTATTTCAGACTTCATCAATAGGCTATAGCCTAAACTGGATAACTCCTTTATCTCAGACTTCATCAATAGGGTATAGCCTAAACTTGACAACCTCTTTATCTCAGGCTTCATCAATAGGATATGTAACGGTCTGGAGGTGGAACCACTGGACCACCACAGGCGATGGCGTAAGCCCACACCAGGGAGTGGAATCTAAGTAGGTCCCGGTATTCACCAGAGCCCGCCGCAAAGCGGGATGGACTTGCTGCGGCGGGAGTCTACCAGGTCGCTTCCACTGGCGGGGCTTGCCTGCGGTGGCGGCCAAGGGTAGGCGAGGTACAGAATCGGCAGGCAGGCTCGTGGTCGGGGACAGGCAGGAGGTCAGGACAGGCGGCTCTGGTTCGTAAACGTGGTCAGGCAGGAGGTCAGGGCTGGCGGCAAGGTTCGTGGTCGGTAAACGTAAGCTGGCGGTTCGGTACACGGTAGACAAGTCTAGACGAGACTTAGGAACGCTTTCTCCTACGGGAAATACATCAAGGATCCGGCAAAGGCCGCCAAGAAGGGGCCGGACTTAAATAGGAGCAGTGCCCGGCAATGACCAATTACCGGCGCACTGCCCCTTTAAATTTCAAACTGCCGGCGCGCGCGTGCCCTAGGGGCGGAGCCACGTGCCGCAAGATGGAGACAGGCTGAGCAGGAGCGCGGCCGGGTAAGTGAACGCCAGCGGGGACGGGGGGGGTGAGCGGACCCCGAACCCGATGTGCGGGAAGGGGGTCCGCTAGGTGTAGAAGCACGGATGCGCCCGCGACCCGGGACAAGGGTCGCAGGGGCATCCGTGACATGATAAAGTCTAAACTGGACAACCCCTTTATCTCAGACTTCAGTAATAGGGTATAGCCTAAACTGGGCTACCCCTTTATCTCAGACTTCAGTAATAGGGTATAGCCTAAACTGGACAACCCCTTTATCTCAGACTTCATTAATAGGGTATAGCCTAAACTGGACAGCCCCTTTATCTCAGACTTCAGTAATAGGGTATAGCCTACACTGGACAACCCCTTTATCTCTGACTTCATCAATAGGGTGTAGTCCAAACTGGACAGCCCCTTTATCTCAGACTTCATCAATAGGGTATAGCCTAAACTGGACAGCCCCTTTATCTCAGACTTCATCAATAGGGTGTAGTCCAAACTGGACAGCCCCTTTATCTCAGACTTCATTAATAGGGTGTAGTCCAAACTGGACAGCCCCTTTATCTCAGACTTCATTAATAGGGTATAGTCCAAACTGGACAACCTCTTTATCTCAGACTTCATCAATAGGGTATAGCCTAAACTGGACAGCCCCTTAATCTCAGACTTCATCAATAGGGTATAGTCCAAACTGGACAACCCCTTTATCTCAGACTTCTTCAATAGGGTATAGTCCAAACTGGACAACCCCTTTATCTCAGACCTCATTAATAGGGTATAGCCTAAACTGGACAACAAACCCTTAAAATGAATGTGTCCTTGTATTTGAGGTTAGGTTACCCAGATCTTGAATCTTTTTATCTTGACATGTCGCCTAAAAAGTGTGAATTACAGGGTGTTGTAAGGAAGTCAGACTGCATGTATAATTGGATGTAAGAGGAATCACTACACATTATGTTAATTGTCCAACCATCTGTAATTTGTTAATGAATTAATTCCCCGGAGATGATTTGAGAATATGTCTTGTGCCCACATTACGACTGAGAAATCAATCATAAATGATGTACCTTGATAAAATATCTGATGCTTGATGAGCTAAGACTTCAAAAAGCTCAAAGTAATAGCCAAAAGTTTGATGACATTTTGTTATTATTCAATTAGACGCCATATTTGATGATAATTATCAGCCTATCTTTATGTTGGCATTTTACCATCCTAGTTTATTCTTATATGTTACAAATAAAGTGGTACAGAATAATAATTATGCACATTATGAGCGACATTTCCCAACATGCCAACGCAGTTTTTTGCTCTATATTGCGCTAAAACCGCTTAGGACGCCATATTTTGGATGTAAATGAACTGTCGTATACCAAAACTAGGCGCATTATATGCCAGGACCGACACATTGTAATGCGCCCAAAAATGATGCGTTGTGCGCCTCCATAACGGAGTGCGCCTATTGAAGCGCACAGCACATCATTACAAGTGTATATGTGTTAGGCGCATTTCATATACTTGTAATGATAAGCTATGAACCCCGTGCGCCGTGTGCCTCGATAGGGGCATTACATACGCTTTTAATGATATGCTATGTGCCATGATTTGCGCCAGTCGCAGCACAAAACATTTCATTGGTAGAGTATGTAGTGCCCCTATTGCGGCACATAGCGTATCATTAGAAGCGTATGTAATGCCCCTATTGAGGCACATTGCGCACGGAGGCGCATAGCTTATCATTACAAGTATATGAAATGCGCCGAACACCTACGTGTTAATTGTGAAATGCGCCGAACACATATACACTTGTAATGATGTGCTATGTGCCTCAATAGGCGCATTTCGTTATGGAGGCGCACAGCGCATCATTTTTAGGCACATTATGTTTACTATGCAAGGTATACCTGACGCCAGACTTTTGATAGGGTCGGACTTTCTGGCGCACTTTACACTTATTTAATGCGCCTAAAACCTGACGTTGCACCGCCAACTTTCGGACATCTCGCCCTATATCTTCTTCGACATATGTCATCACTAGGTCAATATACTACACACTTTAATCATGTTTATAACATTGGTAATAAAAAAAAAGTGCGCTTCGCAGTGTTAAAAGGCCAAGGTTTGGAGAGTTGGATCATTATGTGGTCCTTATGGTTCCAGATTATAGATAGAAACTGAAAAAAGCCCCACCAGTGGTTAAGACTGTGCTATTATGGATTAAGATGGCAGACAACATGGAGTGTGTTTTAGATAGACTGGACTGTTGTTAAGGAGTTGCCTAACAATCGTGATTTAAAGGGGTTGTCAAGTAAAAAAAACAACAATATGTATATATATATATATATATATATATATATATATATATATATATATATATATATATATAATATATTATATATATATATAATATATATATATATATATATATATATATATATTCCATTGGGGCCAGGTTGGTTCCCATGCTGCTGTCCCTTCTGCTTATTCACTGCTCTCGACGTCTGGGTTCTGGTCCTGACACAGAGGAGAGGCTCTTGCTCCATTCACTTATAATAAAGTAAGAGTCAGTGTCGGGACGAGAACCCAGAAGTGTAGATGAGTGGATCGTCGGGAGCAACAGTGTTGGGGGATAGCTAGGTTAGTATTTTTTTTTCTTTTTTGGACCACCCTTGCCCCACTGGAATATATTTTTTTTATTTTTTACCAGTCAACCCCTGAGATCTTCATTGTAAACTATGACACTATATGGTTTCTGATTGCCTTGGCTGGCTTTTCCCATAATCAAAACTTATGACCAATACACAGCAGGGGCATAGCTAGAGGGGGTGCAGAGGTAGCACTCGCGTCTGGGCCCTACAGCGTGAGAGGGCCCAAAAGCCTTTCTGCCCCAGAAGAAGACACCAGTATTGAAATGACACATGGTAACTAGGGGGTACCCGTGTCACATTTTGCCTTAAAGGGGTTGTCTCACTACAAAGAATAGCTGTCATAATTTAGGGAACAGAAATGAAGATTTTTCCAAATATTCTTTTTTATTTTTTTTTTGTTAAGGAGCTACAAGTAATTTTACCCTATGAGGGCTCTCGGGTTTTCCCCCAATGACGCCCTTGTACCCTTCCCCCCTGCTGTTTGTTCATCGATAGCGGGGAGGGGGACCTTTACACACAGGCAGGGGCTTGCATGGGAGCTTGTGTGTTATCTGATCTCTCAGACAAAAGACTTTTTATTTACTGTTTACATTAGCTCAGAACTTCTCCGGACCTCAGAGAAGGTAATTTAGCAAATCTAGACTGATAAACAGAAAAGCGAATACACAGAGCTCCGGGCCCGGACTGGCCATAGGGCAAACCGGGCACTTGCCCGGGGGGGCCCCGTGGGCCCGGCCCGGGCGGGGCCGGCTCGGAGCGCCCGCCGAGGGGGGGGTTTTTTCCCCCCCTCGGCCGGCGCCAAGTGCCGGCGCACGCACAGGGGGCCGCAAGGGGCCCGCATATTCGCCGGGGACCCCTTGCAAGGGGGCCGAGAGGCCCCCCTCGCTGCAGGGCCCGGGGTCACTGACCCAACCATGCAGCCATAGGGGGCCGCCGCCTGCCCGCGCGGTGCAGGCACACCGGGGCTGAACATCTGGGCTCATTGACCCTCTTTTCACTCCCAGGAGCCAGGGGCAGGCGCCGATTATGACGTCATCGGCACCCGTTCCGGGCCTGCACCCAGGGTGAGGGGCCGCCCCGGGAGGGACTTGGAAAGAGGGGGGAAAACACAGGAAGTAAGTTTTCTTTATTATTTTTTAAACATTATCCCCCTGCCTGGCTAATACCCCCCTGGCCCGCCTGGGTATTAAACCCCCCCTGGCCCTGCCTGGCCCCTGTAAAACCCCGGGGGGCCCTCTGTATACCCCCGTGGCCCCCCGGGCGCTATATACCCCCCTGCCCTGCCTGGCCATATACCCCCCGGCCCTGCCGGGGCCCTTTGTTCCCCCTTTGGGCCCCTGCCGGGCCCCGTATCCCCCCCTGGCCCTCGTATCCCCCCCGGGCCCTCCCTGGCGCATTCCCCCCCGGGACCCCCCGGGCCCTCTGTTACCACCCTCCCCTCCCGGCCTCTCAAACCCCCCCCGGGCCCTGCCGGGCCCCTCTTTATACCCCCCTGGTCCGCTGGCCCTCTCTTAACCCCCGGGCCCCTGCCTCGCTATAGACTGCCCATCCCTGGCTTGACTGCCCCTGCCTACTATTAAGCCCTCCCTGGTATAGACTCCCCCTCCTACCTTTGCCCCCTGCCGGGGCTTAGCTGCCCCTCCTGCCTACTTAGGGGCCCGACTGCAAATTCTCCCCTGGCCCTCAGGGGCTGATTAGGACAGCTCCAGCAAACCCTGGCTAGTTACTGGGGTGGGCCCCTTCTCCCTACCAATTAATGGAGGAAGGGCCCTTTTTACCTAGCTAATGAGGGTCACTTCATTTTTTTTATCTGACATTTTTTAATTTCTAATTTTTGGGTCAAACATACGTGTTTGGGGAAATTTATAGGAAAGGCTGGAAGAGAGAGGATCTAAATTATTTGGGTAAATTTTACAGGACGAGTATGGCCCTAAAGAAGACACTGCTGATGTAACCCGGGCAGAAAAAAATGGAAGGGAAGACCATAGGGGAAATTCATGGAGGTTTTGGGGCCCGAAGAAAAAAGGAAAGAAACAACTCCCATCATGAATGTCTCCTTTTTGGGGTCCCTGCTGCAGGGGGGAAGTTTTCTTCGTTTTGATCGTGCTGTATTATGTTGGTGACCTGATACTGGGGATTTATTGGTGGGGGTTTTATTTTTGTTGGGGTTATGTATGTCGGGGTGGGCTTTTCCCGATTGAAGGGGCACACCTGACTCTGTGTGAGGGGTTTTCTGCAAACCCCTTTTTTTTCTGCTTGTATGTAGGGGGGTCTCCCCGGGGCGGTTTTTTGGGGCATTTTTTTTTTGCTTTTTTTTTTTGCGAAAAAGTTTAGATTAACTGCTCTGCCCTTTTTGCACAAAAACGCACCAAAAACATAATGCCCAAAAACGCTCCGTGTGAAAGCACCTTTAGGTTATTTTTTTTTAGAAAATTGGCAGGGGCAGAAAAAAGGGGGAATTTTTGTAAGGGATTTGTTGTGGGCTGTGGGGGCTTTTTGCCCGGGCTGATTTTTTATTCCCCCCTCCGGCCCCGCAAGCCATTGCTAATTTAAAACAGCTTACCAGGGAAAGGCAGAGCAAAGCAGCATTATTTCCTTCATGCATCCCCTGAAACCTTGAGATGAGACAACCCCTTTAAGGCCCAAGAGCGTCAAGTTACACCTCTTATGTGATTAGGATAGGTACTAAGTGGGAATCTGACTGCTGGAACCCCCACTGATTACTAGAACAGAAGTCCTATGTCCTTTTTGATTGATGCAGCAATGTGCATGCACAACCACCACTCTACTTGAAAATCTATAGGACAACTGAGGATAGCCGAGTACCGTGTTCAGCTATCTCCAGCTGTCCCATAGTTTTTAAATGGAGCGGCCATGTGCATACCCTATCACTGCTTTATACAGACAGAGGGAGCCCCATTCCTGTGAACAGTGAGAGTCCCAGCAACCACACCTCTGCTGACCAGACAGATAGAAAAAAGCATTTGTTATGCAGAGAGGCTGAGACTAATGCATCCATATTTAGTTGTATTTTTTGTGAACTATCTGCAATTTTTGAGGAGCGGTGTGTTAGTAAAGTTACCACAAGACACTCATCTCTTTTTAAGCTACTACCATTAGGTAGTGATTAGATCACGAATATTTTTACCTTAAAGGCATTTTCTCACTATACAGTTTCATAGAGCCACAGCCAGCTTCAGACTCACACTTCCTGGTTAGGCTATGTGCGGGTCTACAGCAGTGATTGACATATCAGCTTTGCTATTCCTCACTATTCCTGTTACAGCGACATGACTGCAGGTACTATACAAGGCTACCGAGCTCCAAAGGGTGAAAGATTTTCATTTAATTAAAGGGGTTGTCTCATCTCAAGGTTTCAGAGGATGCATGAATGAAATAATGCTGCTTTGCTCTGCCACTTTCTGGTCAAGCTGTCTGTAATTAGCATATGAGTATATTCAGACTTCTCTGTTTATTATGTTTATTGGTCTAGATTAGCTAAATTACCTTCTATCAGGACAGGAGAAACTGTTGAGCTAATGTTAACAGTAGAGTAATTACTGTCTTTTGTCTGAAAGATCAGATAACACACAAGCTCTCACTGCCGACCAAGACCTGTGTGATGACCTCACTCCCTGCTATCAGATAGAACAAACAGCAGGGGAGAAGGAGTACACGGTCGGTCACTTGGGAAACCTGAGAGCCCTCAGAAGGTGATAAAATCATTTGTAGCTCCTTAACAAAAAAAGATGAACGCAATATATTTGGAAAACGTCTTCATTCAATTAATGTAGGGAACCTACATTTTGAAAGCTATTCATTGTAGTGAGACAAACCCTTTAAGTAAACAGACTCTGTTGCTAGAGAGAAAACTCTGCAGGGAACGACTCACCATCGTTGAACTAAGTGACTGGTGGCAGCTTGGAACAATGAGAGATGAAAGAGCAGTGAGTGGTGTTCGGTAACCATAGAAACTTGTGTGCTCTAATGGGAGATAAAATCTTCTTTATCTTCTGACCAAAGGAAAATTCAAAAGAGCAATGTATTTGGCGATAGTCTTCATTTAGCTTTTCTTACATATTAAAAAACAATCATTTTAGTGAGGAAACCCTTTAAGGCAAAAATAAATATGTGATGCATTTTTTGTAGTATATTGTGCTGTATGATACACACAAACTCACTGTGGTTTTCATTTCCCAATGAATAATAATTGCAGCTTTTTGTGATTATCCTACTTGGCAATAAACTTTCTAAACTACTCTATTAACATATCTTCGTTTACTCCATTACAGCAAATAATGTTTATATAAGGAGGATCTTCTGTCCAGGATCCTCATTTCTTGGTAAGAGTGGAGAGTGGTTACCAAGAGTTTTTCTAGGTCTGGAGAACTTGTCCTCTCTGGCAGCCAACTAAAATGAATGGGAACTGTGTAATACTTAATTTCCCCTGTGGTGGCGCAGCAGGGAAACCGGACACTTACTGACATGTTTCTTCAAAGATTTCAGCTAATTATTAGGGGCGCAAGAAAGGGATGCTTTGTGATCAGCTTATTCAGGCTTGAACTGGGCCCAGGGGAGCAAGAGAAGCCTCCAGTGGCCTGCTGGTCATGGTGGGTCAGTGGCTGCTTTGTAGGCAGAGAAAAAGAGGCAGAAAGCAAGAGTCATAAAAGATACATAAAGCAGCTGTAGAGTGGGCCATCAGGATCAACTCCACTACTGGGTCTGCAGAATCAACTCCACTGGCGGGCTCTAGGTACCCCCAATCTGACACTGAGCTTAGTCTAAGAGGACCCTTCTATCAAGTAGGGATTGTCCAAAATAGACCACCCCTTTAATAGCAAATTATAAATATACCATAAAATTCCTATCTTATGGATAGATAACATTTAGATGGATATAGTGAAATATATTGTGAATAGTAAATATATAGTCAAATATATCAGAATATTGTTAGCAGTAAATGTTAGTTTATCACAGACCTGCACAACATTGCGTGAAGTTGGGGCCGGACTTTCTGGGTCTGCCCCCTGTCTGCCCTGAACTGCCTCTGAATCATCCAGAAATGTCCCCAGACCACCCATAAATGCCTCCGGACAGCCCCCAAATTGGGCGGCACTGCCCGTTTTGAGTGCAGGGTTTACATAGGCCACATTCCATCACGGGCCATTGCTGGCCGCCAGAAATGCTTTGGTGGGCCACATGTTGTGCAGGTCTGGTACATAATACTTTCTACATTGCTATATAACATAAGTATAAGATAAGAATGTTTCAATACCTTGATTTGCATAAAAAAAAAACCAAAAAAGGCCTAAAATACCTTTTTTTTTACAGATGTCAGAAGTGATGACATTACAGGTTGTCCATCAAAGCTTGTCCCGTGGTTCACATCCTTCTCAGTTCTTTCACGTGGTTCACATCTCAATTCTTTAAATACATCCGTTGACAGAGAAGCATAAACGGAGTATGATTTTTCCTTCTGCTCTGCCGGGAGGGGTAGACATCTGTCCAACCAGCACCACGTAGACTTGGATTCCGTATTCATAGTCGAAAAGCTGACTTGTGTGACCTTGACACTACAGATACCTGGTGGCAAATAGGTGCATGTCATAGGGAGCAATGAGTTGGGTTTCTGGTTTAGAAATCCAGTTGCATTAAGTGATTTCCAACATGTGTGTCCTGGTCGTACTTTATCTAGAAATAATGGGTCCTGAGAAGGTTCATTGACATCATTTGTTGACATGGTGACATTGTCAACCAAAGCCATAGAAGACGTCAAAGTCATTTGTTTGCATATTGGGTCTTTAACCACTCTATGGTCCACAGACGAATTATGTCTCTCTGGATATGTGTCATCTAACCTGGATTTTTGATACTCACATCCCTGAGTGTCCAAACTTTTGTTCTCTACTACATGTTGGTAAATCCTGGAGGAGCAACATACAGGAACACGTTCTTCATTTAGACTAATCTTTCCAAAGGGAGCAATCACTGAGTCATGTTTCTGTATCAGTTTTGGCTGGTTTTCAACTAAGGTTGAGTGATATAGTTTGGTTGGAACAAAAAGACATCTCGAGTCAGCATCTTCTGTAACGTTGAACAATTCGGTGTCTTTCGAGGACCTTCCACAAACTGTTGGCTGGTTTGACAGTAAGCCAGATTCCATAACAGATGATTCGGTGAAATGAAATTTTATTAAGTATCTTGGAGAAAATAAAGTTTCTTTCGGAGTTGATGGTGGCTGAGTAGTTGGGGTAAGAAGTTGACTTTTTTTTGACTGTGCTGGTGTTTGTCCAGAATCTTCTACAGGTGAAAAGAAATCCTTCTCATTAACACTACAAGAAGATGAATAACTAGATAAAACTGTACTAGTTCCATCACTGCCTAACACTCCTGTAGTATTCTCACTATCTGTTATGCCATCCACATTCTTAATCTGATGCTCTGTAGTCTCTTCTGTAATGTCCAAGGAAACACTGTATAATATCTCCCCTTTCAACTGGGCTACCTTAGGTTTTTTTCGGCCTGATGGAGATCTTTCATGGCTTTGGTAATTCTCAGCATAATGAGTCTCTACGTGGTTGTTTATACTTAAAATACTTTTTTGATGATTTACCACAGTATCTGGGTTATCAGAGATATCAGTAGCAGGAGTTGGATCATTTGGTGAACCACCGACACCATCCTTGGAGATATTTAGGTTACTTTGGAACTTATCTTCTGTCTGATTCTCTTGACCATCACAGTCTTTATCTTGCCTTATCTGGTGAATTCCTGTAGATGAAGTATGATCCATTCCTTTGCTTACTGAGGTCAATTGAGAAGTACATGTTTTCTCCAAACTTGAAATTGGAGGTGAAACCATAGCTATAGAGGCAATATTTTCGGATGGCTTTCCAAGATCTTGGGATATTTGCAAGGGAACATCATTACTGATCGGTATTTTTGACTCTAGACTGTCTTGTTTTGTTTTCTTAACCTGTTCATTTTTCTTAATTTTCTGATACAACTTCTTGAACGTTTCATCCCCATAGATCTGCCACTTTTCGTGAGAGAACATGTTTAATTTCTTCTGTCCACCTTTTCTATTTGCCGTTTTTGACTTTGAAGAAAGCTGTTCTCCCGCAACCTTTTTCTTTTCCTTAATTTCTACAGAGGCAGCAGAATTAGAACCATTGCCAATCTGCATCTCATCTACGGCAGCTTGTCTTACAAGCCCACGAGGGTGGCTGCATGAAAAGTCTAATGTGCAGGCCGTGGCCGTGTTGGAAAGTAATAAATTACCGTAGCTGGCATTTAAAGATGGTCTTCCTGAGCTGTTTGACTTAATGCTATGTATGGCGAGTCTGTCTTTCAATCTACCACTTTCAACGAATGGCAATGAGTTGCTTCGAGTCAGTATTGCGCTTTCTATAGTAGTAGAGATCTGAGTTGGCACAGAATGAAAAATTAGAGGTTTGTTCTTTTCTGATGGAGTAAAAGTAGATTGGTCAGAGCAAAGGGATACCTTCTTTCTACTGGCATCAAGGGACTTGATGTCAAAGTGGAAGGAGTCTTTGAAGGTATATGGCATTGGCAGGTCAATGCTGCCTTGCTTTGATAGAGCAGTTTTTCGGGGACGAACATTGTCCAGGTGTGTGTTATCCACCACTGCTTTATTCTGAGAGATCAACATGGAAATACGTTCCTCCAAGTTCTTCTGGTGTGAGAATGCAGTTTTATCCTCACTGTCCACAGAACCAATTACAAGCATGTTCTCTGATTCAATACTGCACTCACTAAGGCTACGAAGAGGACTTCCAGCAAACATTTGAAGATCGGCACTGTCTGAATGGGATAAATACCCTGAATCTGTACTTTCACATTTCTTTAGTTTTCTTTCAGAAGGAGAAGAATCCCATTGCCTATCTAAAAAGGCTTCATGTTGCCTTTGTAGTTGGCCATGCCTGCTTGAAGCTGTAGACTTTGGATCTATCACTGTTCTTTGTAGGTTCGGCATAACCGGTAAGACGATGGCGTGAGATGAGTAATCAGGATCTTCATGTGCCTTGTCATGGATCTTCACAGATACTTCTTCGCTTCCTGGTAAATGGTCACTTGCTTGGACACCATCAAGATTTTTGCTCCTGATCAAGTTATTTTTATCTCGGCAAACATCCCTTGTTCTACTGCTGACGTCAACGCACGTGGTGTGTCCAGCTTGTACATTGAATTTATCTTCATGGCAACTACCACAATCAGAATCAAGGTTCTGCTTGGCATTGTTGACATGAGTTTGTGTCCTTCTATGTTTGTAAAGGTTGCTTTGGGTTTTAAATGAGATACCGCATATGTTGCAGGGAAAGGGTCGTTCTCCGGTATGGGAGCGAATGTGCTTCTCTAGGACACTTGGCTTGAAGCAATCCCGACCACAATGAGCACATACGTGCTTCCCAATACTCTTTGATTTTCCTGGACTTGCACCGATGAGGCCAGCCGGGGAAGATGGATTCATAATTGGTAAAGTGTTTACTATGTTCAATGTGATAGTCTGTGCTGGATTTTTCTGTAGGATGGTTTGAGGCTGAGGGGTAAATATAACAGATAGATTGGCATTTTCCATGGCAAAGCTGGTACCACCTGATCCTAGGTGAAAAGGTGTCTGTTGACCTTCTTGTTGGGCGATCTGAACTATGGGCAGACTAATGCCATTTAAAACCACAGCCTGCGGAGATTTTCTTTCATTTGAGGTGGAGGATTCACGGTTATCAAGGCTTGGTAGATCACTGGATGTGCATGAAGGCCATGACAAGTTGGACGTCAACACCGACACATTTGATGCATCCATTTCTAAACCCCTTCTATGGTGTATATGCTGGTAAAACAAAACGAAAAAATTTTTTAGCAAAGTTGCAGTTGGAATGTTATTTCAGAATCAACCACAAGATGGGGATTTTACAAAACATTGGAGCAACATAATAAACATACAAAGTGCTGCAACGGTTCAACAAAAGAACATAGGCTATGTTCACACAGCATAAATGCAGGGCGTACAGTACGCCCCGCAACTACGCTGGGTTCGCCCCATAGATATTCATTACTCGCGGCGCGAAAGCACCGCGACTAGGTGACATGTCACTTATCTCCCCGCTCGTACAATATGATCGTATTGTACGCCCGGGGAGCGGAGGCGTAATCCATAGTTCTCTATGAGAACTATGGATTACCATAATTATGGGGCACATCTCGCTTGTATTTGAGCGCAGTACGCCGTGAAATATGCGGCAAAATGCGCCCCATAATAAGCCGTGTGAATATACCCATACAATTATACATCTAAAATAGAAAAAATTGTTAGGGTAAGTTTACAAGTACATATCCCAAAAATGAAATACAACACTTAGCCTCCTTCTAAACACCTATCACTCAGCTTTGTATATCATGTAGCAGTTACGTTTTTGCAGTGGGCAGTATCAATCCCCTATGGCTCCATTTTAACCCCTTTCTGACACCTGGTCATATTTTTTTTTTTTGCTCTTTGCTTTTTTTCACCTCCACCATCCAAGAGTCACAACTTTTTTATTTTTCCATCTACATAGACATATGAGTGCTTTTTTTGGGTGGGAAAAGATTTTTTTAATGGTGCCATTGACTGTACCATAGAATATACAGGCAGCCCCTGGGTTAGGAATGGGATAGGGACCGTAGGTTTGTTCTTAAGTTGAATTTGTATGTAAGTCGGAACAGATATATTTATTACCTCAGTATAGTGGGTCCCTAGCGATCCATTTAGGAGTATCTTTCCTATTCTAGTGGGACCAGAACACCGTGTCTGGTCTTTTTGACAGCTTTGTGAGTAGTGTGTCATCTAGGTATGTCTTATGTCTATTATTAGTTTGAAAAGGTAATTACCCCACTGAAGAGTCCTTTTGTTTGAGGAAACGCGTCTGGGGTTTGTAATTTTTCATTCGACATTTGTATTTACTCTTGTTTGCTGTAAATATTCTGGTAGTAACATATGATATTATTCAGCTGTTCACCTTTTTTCTATGAGAGGATAGGGTGATATAGGTGCTAGATTTGCGGGGTCGTCCTTACGGGGCGGTTTCTCCGCTAAGGGTTAAGAACAGGGTTACTCTTTGTATTTGTATTTAGTCCTTTCGATTTATTTAATATTACCTTTTTTTGAGAAATAAAAATTAAGTTTTAACAAGGTTTTTTTTGGTTGGGAGAGCGAAATGTATTAAATTTAACTCCAGTACAAGAGTTTTTTTTCAGTTTTGTATAGTGCAGGGACAGGTTTTTACATTTGTTTTGCTGTCTGTGCCCGTTAAGAAGATTTCACCTCATTTTCAACTCATGTGCTGCTGTGGCATGCTGGAAATTGTTGTTCCTCAGCTACTATCTGCTGTGGAACATGGAACTACAAGTGCCAGCATGCCCCATAAACCTTCGTTTGTAACTAGGGGACAGATGTAAGTCGAAACGGTGTCAGTCAAGGACTGCCTGTACTGGAAAAAAAAATTAAGTGGGGTGAAACATGAAAAACAACCTACTTGCGCCATGTTTGTGGGGATTTTGTTTTTATGGCGTTCACTCTTCAGTATAAGTGATGTGTTATCTGTATTTTGCAGGCTGTTACGATTCTAACAATACCAAAGATTTCAATTATGTTTTAGTACCTGTAAAATTTGCGCTGCAGCGCCGTGTTCTGCTACCAATAACTTTTTTGTTTTTGAACCCATGGACCTGATTGAGGTCCCATCTTCTGTAGGCTGAAGTATAGTTTTTATTGGTACCATTTTGGGATGGTTGTGACCTCTTTATCACTTTCTATTCCAATTTTTTGGGAACGTGAAATTAAAATTTTTTGGCCTTTGGAATATTTTTTCTTCTACAGTGTTCAGCATATGGGATAAATTATGTTATATTTTAATATATTGGACTTCTACGGACATGGTGATATTAATAATGTGCAACTTTAACTTTATTTTTTTATTTGTAAAGTGGCAAAAGAGCGGGTGATTTGAACTTTTAGGACCTTAGGTGTGAAAACTGTCTAGGTGTAAGACTGTCTTTGTTGTAGGATGTAATAGAAATGTTAACATGATGGCTATGGAAGCCTTCATTAGGCTTATAACTGTCATGGTATCCAATAGGCACCTTGCAATATCATACTGATCGGAGGGAGGAATCTTGTGCAGAATTAAGACGCCACAACTGCGATCACTGTAGCTTCTAAATGGTTAAACAGCAAGGATCGGAGCTGGATCACATTTCCTGCTGTTAGTGGTAGTTGTCAGTTTACGGACAATAGGATGTACCCCATACCTCCCAACAGTCCAGATTTCGGAAGGACAGTCCCGATTAGGGAATGATGCCCCGGGACGGCTGGGAAGAGTCCAGATTTTCAAGGATATGCCCCCAAAATCCAGGGCATACGCTGTGCAATCTACTATTTGAGCACCCGTTGAACACGCAAACAGTGGGCACAGACTTTCTGTTTGTCATGAACTTTTGGCATGACGCAATCATCAAGTATAGAGGAATAGTAGCGCCAGGGAAACATCATAAGATGCCCCCCAGATGTTACTGGCTGCAGAGGGCTTGCCCCACCTCCTCAGCTAGATTATACAGTCTAGCTGCGGTAGCAGCAGTGACAGAGCGCACAGCAAAAGCAGGTAAGTGACCTCTGTCACCCCCTCTCTCCCTAACCTCCCCACCCGATCCAGTAATGGCTTATTCTGCTTTCCTGAATGCCGGATCAGCTACCCAGTATCCAGGAAAGCAGAGTGGAACCCGTCCCCCACAACAGACACCCAGCTTTTCTGGGTACCTGCTGTAGGGGATGTCACCCAGCTTTCCCAGGCACTGAATAACCTAATATTCATCCAGGGAAGCTGGATAATGCCCCATCCCCCACAACAAGCATCCAGAAAACTAGGTGTCCACTGTAGGGGATGGGTGCCACTCAGTTTTCCTGGATGCCTGCTGTGAGGAATTTCATCCAGTTTTTTCTGGACATTGAAGAGTCTATTCAGCAATTGGGAAAGCTGCATGATGCCCCATCTGTAGGGTTCCTGTTTTTTTTTTTTCTTTTACAGGTTTCCATTTTGGACTACATCAGATTCGCTGGACTATGTAGGACCAGCATTACATCTATTTCTTTAATAAAATGGTCAATGAGGCTGGTATTGGGGAGTGTTTATTTAAATAAATTGTTATATTCTGTTTCTATGGGTTTTTTTTCTTCTAGTGTTAGTAATGAAGGTGTCTGACAGATGTCTCTCTATTACTATCATTGGAGCTTGGTGTCAGCCAGCAGTGTTTTTCATTACTACAAGGCTGACACTACCCCCTTGCCACTATTACCCCAGTGCCCAACACACAAGGGGTACAGGGAAGATCCGACTTACCATCAGATGCAGACCCTCTAATGTGATGGTCCACTTCAGCTACAGGCTGGTATTTTAAGGGTGGAAAGGTGCCGACATCCATGGACCTTCCCATCTTACATCAAGAGATTGTGTCTGTAATTTGTGTCTGATCCCCCTCTCCCACACCTTTGGCATTGTGCCATCTCAATATTCATTCCTCACCTAAGTCTCTATTAACCTCTTGCCACCGCCTATCGCCACAGGGCACCACCTATCACACCATAGGATGTTTGTACAGAGGTGCGAATAGCTAAGAAGGTGCTGGAAAAGTTATAAGTCTAAGATGTTTATCTGATTAATTCTGCAGGGAGAAGGTGTGGCCGGGAGAAATCATCATGGCGATTTGGAACAGATGGAGAAAGGGAAAGAGAATGTCTCCCATCAGAGAAGACGTCAACTATGAGTCACTAAATGTAACTGTACTGTAATCACTTATGTCTGTAGAGTGCCTGTGTACAACTGGTATCTATCCCCAGGTGATTGTATTTCAGGAATATTGCTAGTAGGCTAGTAGTGTAATGATTTATATTTAGAAACAATATGGTGGTTTTATTATGTCACTATGTTGTGATGATATGTGGTCATAGTGTTGTGATATAATTCAGTCACTATGAGCTGGTAATATGTGGTCATGGTGTGGAGGTATTGTCCAGCCACTATGTGGTGGTGATATATGGTCAGGGTGTGGTGGTATTATTCAGTCACTATATGGTGGTGATATGTGGTCATGGTGTTATGGTATTATTCAGTCACCATGTGGTGGTGATATCTGTTCATGGTGTGGCGGTATCATTCAGTTACTATGTTGTGGTGATATGTGGTCATGGTGTTGCAGTATTATTCAGTCTCTATTTAGTTGTGATATGTGGTCATGGTGTGGTGGTATTATTCAGTCACTATTTGGTGGTGATATGTGGTCATGGTGTTCCGGTATTATTGATTTATTATGTCGTGGTGATATGTGTTCAAGGTGTTACAGTATTATTCAGTCACTATGTGGTGATGATAAATGGAGATGGTGTAGCAGTATTATTCAGGCCCTAAGTGGTGGTGATTTGTGGTCATGGTATGCTGATATTAGTCACTATGTAGTGGTGATATGTGGTCATGGTGGTGTGATATTATTTGATCTTTGTATAGTGGGATCATTGATAATATTAGTCTTGGTTTTGTCAGTAGCAGTATAGTGATATTTGCTCCCTGCATGGTATAGGTAGGGCTAGGTGGGAGCATTTGTTAGTGTATTGTAAGAGGGCACAAGGTGCCATCGTGGATGGACGGTATGTGTCGCCAATGTCCCTGGCATCGGTGAAGTAAAAGCCAAAATGTCTTTTTGTGTCGTAACACAGGTTGCTGACACCTATTTGTTAGCAAGAACGCTGCCTTTAAGTGGCGACCCCGGGCCCGGGCTTTTATGGAATGGCCGAAGAGATGGGTGGGGGCTTCCCCACCCCGGTCCGGATTTACCGGGGCCTGTAAGAGCCGGAGCTGGGAGAGACGGGGGGTTCCAAGATGAGGGTGAGTCAGTCTGTAGAGGAAGGGGTCTGTGTGGGGTTGGGGGGGGCCCTTGAAAATTCCAAGAGGATTGTACCACCCCCAAAGCCCCAAGGGTGAGATCCCCAAAGCTCTGGCGGAGGACTTATATCATAGTTAAAGCTAAAGTAAGCTATTTTTGTTTGAACCCAATGTTAGATTCCTTCTGGGGATGCTGTGTGACAAAATAAAACCCCCTTGTGTTAACTTAACATTTGCCCCCTCTGCTTTGAGGTAGGGTTACATCCCACAAGTGGGGGGCATGCGAAGGGGCATAGTCCCAAAATTTTTGCCCGGGGTTTAAAAGCTGCAGCACAGCCCCAGTTAAAGCACACAAAATGGAGGGGGGTGTTAAAACCACCGGTACAGGCAAACCCTGCAAAAACAGAAAGCTCAGCACGCAAAAGAAAGCCAGCAGGAAAAAACCCGCCTGCTTATGCAAAAGAGGGCAGTACTGACGAAGCAGTCGGCCCAAAAGGGGCCCCAGTTCCCCATCCCAAGATGGGGGGCGCATGCAATTGGTGAGGGAGGCGCTGCAGAAAATGCCCCTGAGGATGGTGGAGGTTTTCCTGGCAGTATTTGAACGTGTCGCACCCGTGAGAACTGCCCCAGGAGAGGGGGCCGAGGGTTCCCCCCATTCTGATGGGGGCCCCAAAAAAGGCTATATTGTAAGGTAAAGAGATTTAAACAATATTGTATTGTATCAAACTAGAAACCCCAAAGTTTTTCTCCTTAAAAGGTATCTCACTTGAGCAAATTTTTTTGTAGGAATTGGCAAATTTGAGAAGCATTTAAGATGGTTTTGCGGTCCGGATGTAACTTTTTTATCCTTTTCCCCCAATGTGTCATTTGGTTTTTTCCCTTTTTAAATTTTCTTTTTAGGGAAATAACAAGTTGGGCTGATGCATTCCAGAGACTTTTTAATCAGAGAAACGGGCCCCAATGAAATTTCAGAAGTCCCTAATTTGGACTATTCCCCCTACGCACCTCGTTGTTTTATTTCAGATTTTAAAAATGTGGTAATGCATTGTTTGTTGATTTTCTTGGAACATGAATGAGATTTGAACCGGGAACTTTTGTTGACTAATTTCTATCGGCCCAAAATGTTCCCTATCGTATTTTAGTACCCGGGGCAAAGGGTGACCCCCCTGTTGGAAAAAAAACCCCGACACTTTGGCGCCCAACGTGGGGCAGGCCTAGGCGGATCCGGACCCCCGGGACCCGAACATGCCCGGGGGGCTCGAGGACCGGGGAAATCAAATAGGACTGCAGCCCCTAAGGTACGGTAAGTTGTCATTTATGTGTTTTAAAAAAGCCCTTGGCCATTTGATGTCTCCGGTTTGTAGATTGTTTGGTATCTGGTCCCCGGGGGGCACAATAAATGCCCTTTACCCAGAAAACTTTGATCCCCCCCGGCCAGCCCGAATTTTGTTTTTCTGTGACTTTTGTAGTTCGGGGTTGTCATTTTTTTAGTCACGAAACCCCCTTTTCCCCCCATGGTTGGTGAAAAGTGGGAACTTACAGTCTCTAAAAATTAATTTTTTGAGTGGCAAGGGTTAATTTTTGGACAAGATCTGTGTTTACTAGAATATTAGGTGGGGCCGGGGGGGATAATTCATGGGTTGTTCCGGGATATAAAAATAATATATATATTTTAAAATTTTAATATATATATATATTTATTTGACAAAAAACCGGGGGGATCGGTCCCCCCATTGGGCAACCAAGGGGGGGATTTTGTTGGTTGGTAGGGATTTTTATTTTTTGATAGAATCCTTGTGTTGTGAACGGGATTCGGGGGACAGGCCGGGGGGCCAGGCTGTGTAGTCTTTGTCGGGTTGGGGAACCCCAAAAAAACAAAAACCCAAAATGTTTTTTAAATTTTTCGAAAAGGCATAAGTTGCCCGAAGAGGGTAGATTTAAAGGGGATTTTGTAGGAAAGAAGGAAAAAGGTATGGGTTTTTTCAAATGCATGTAAAAAGTATAAAAAGGGGATTGCCAAAGAAGGGAGATTGCAGCCATCCAAGTGGGGGGTAATGGAGTTCGAGGAAAAATTTTCCCATAAGGGTTTGGGTGGAAATGGCAAGGCCACCTCGGGGGCCAAATTTTTCAAAAGGAAAATTTTGTGAAGGGAAGGCAGTGGGGAATGTAATGATGACAAACTGTATGGTTTTTTATGAAAAAATGTTGTTAAAGGCGATAGTTTGTGTAAAGAACCCCTGCGCCACCGCCCTATAATGGCGGCGCTGGCGGACCCGATGGGTGGACCTGTAGTGCATGTGGAACGCAAAATCCTAATTGGGCGGAGGACTGTAGGAGTTGTGGGGCACCAAGACGCTGCCCCCTAAGGGCTAGTCCAGAACCGCCCCTAGCCCGCCCCCTATACCCCTTGGTTACATCCCAAGGACAGGATTATAAGGGAACTCCTGCTGTTTTCCCTCCCCCGGAGGTCCCTGTAGTCACACCCCAGGCACCGCCCCCAAAAACCCGATCCCCCCGCCCCTGTACAGTCAGGGTTTTGTAAGTAGGTGCTGAAAACACAGAGGAAACGCCTCTCGGCCGCCCAAAGGCCCCGGAAACCTCTGAAGGGGGGTGGATGACCCGAAGTGCAGTAGTCACCTCCCCGTTCCTACAGGGGGGATTCCGGGGAATGGGTTTGGCTCCCAGATCATTGTACACCTCTCCAGGTGGTGTCTACAACGAAGAGAAATGGGATCCTAAGCTTAGTTGCATGTTGCCAACGGTAACTGGTGGACAAGTGTTATTTTCCATAGGACATGGGGATATTCTGACCCATAGGGTCGGAGCTATAGTTAACCCTGCCAATACCCAATTGTCGCACCGAGGGGGATTGGCAGAGACCCTTATGGAAAAAGCTGGCTCAGAAGCCCAACGAGATTGTGAAAGGTATCTCAGAGACAAGGGGAGAGTAGATACCGGGTCCGCTATTCTCCTCAGTGCAGGAGATCTTCCTTGTATGTATCTGATTCATTGTAACGAATGCAGGTAGTGGATCCGCTGGACCACCGCAAGCGATGGTGTAAGCCGTACCAGGGACGGAATCTAGTAGAGCCCGGTTTTCACCAGAGCCCCCCGCAAAGCGGGAAAGGACTTGGCTGCGGCGGTAGAACTACCAGGTTTGTCCCACTGGGTGACTTGCTTGCGGTGGCAGCCAAGGCTGTTGCGTGGTTTAAAAATCGTGAGGCGTAGGCGGAGTCGGGGACAGGCAAGAGGTCAGGACAGGCGGCAAGGTTGTTCAGGGAAAAAGGGGCGTAGAGGGTTCGGTACCAGCCCAAAATTTCTCAAAAAGGCTGTAGGACAAAGGGCCGGCAAATGCCCGAAGGGGAGGGGGTTAAAAGGGACGCCTCTGGGGCCCAAAAGGGCTTCTGGTTTAAAACCCGAGAGGGCCCCCCGCCAAAAAGGGGGGCGGGAGGGGGCCGGCCCCCAGGGGACGAGAAATCAGGGGCCCCTCCCGGGAAGGAAAGAAGGGGAAGCCGGGGACCCCACCCGCGGGCCCGGCGGGGCTGGGCGGGGGCCCCGGGGGGGGGGAACGAGGGGCGGGGCCCCCCCGGGGGACCCTGCGGGACCCCCGTGCATTTATGCTGTGGGGCCAATTTAAGCGGGTAAGGATGAGACAAGAAAAATACCCCGCTCACATCTGCTATTACAAAATTTTTTTACTTTTGATGATGAAGTAGAGGATGGACAGGTGACAGGCGTTTCCCTCTCTTCCCATTATCTTTCCCCTGGGTTTATAAGTTTTCCCTTTTAAAAGAAAGTATAAGGGTCTCTCATGCATGTTCCAAATTTTATTACCAAAAAGGAAATGTAATTTTGTGAGGTTAGGATTTTTTCTTTCCCTCCCGGCATACACTGCACTTGTGAAAGAGGGTAAGGATTTGAGATTTTCACAAAAATGAGCCCCCCTACAGGCAAAAAGCCTGACCCCCCTGTACCCGACCCCCAATGGAGTATCCTGATGACCCACACCCCACCTGCCCCTTGTTGTTGCATTTACCCCCAAACAGATAGATTGCCTATCCGTAAATTGCCGACCCCAGAAATTCCCCCCTAAATTTTAAAAAAGTTGTCCCAACCCGGCAATCTATGGGGGTAATTGGAAAAATTTAAGACCCTGGGCTGTCGAACCTTGAGATTACCCCCCCAAATCCAAAATTCTGAACCCCTTTTGGACTTGATATTTTTCTTTTGAGTCTGGTTGCCCTTTTTTGACCCTCAAGATCTGGGCACAGACCGCTAAGTG